>VZTG01008989.1:59246-80486 GCA_013397845.1 Melanocharis versteri | reverse complement strand
TGGAGATAAGAATAGTTTAATAATTGAAACAAAATTTAATGCAGCAATAATAATAATATGCTTGCTATCCTGGCCATTCTCCCCGCCACCCCAGCTTCTTGTGCGCCTCCTGGCTGGCAGAGCATGGGAAACGGAGAAGTCCTTCGCTTGGGGTAAACGCTGCTGAGAAACAACTGGAAACGTCAGCGCGTTACCCCGATCACTCTCGCACCGAGCCCAAGGCGCAGCAGCCCTGTGCCAGCGGCCGGGAGCAGAAGGAGCTCCCCGGCCGAGCCGCAGCCCGCGGCCGGGAGGTGGCGCTGCGGCTCCGCTCCGCCCGCTCCGAGCCGCTCCCGGGCAGCGGGAGCGCTCCCGCGCTCCGCCGTTCTTTCCCGGCCGTTCCCGGGCATTCCCGGCCATTCCTGGGCATTCCCGGCCGTTCCCGGCCATTCCCGGCCATTCCCGGCCGTTCCCGGGCAGCCACGGCGCAGCGGCCGGCCCTTCCCTGCTGGGGGCAGAGCGAATGGGCCGCGCTGTGAAATGATAACACTGTCGCGTTGGTTTTGTCTGTTTGTTGGCTTGTTCGTTTTCCCCGGCAAAGGAACACGGGTGAAAGACCCAAAGTTTTGGGTGAATAATTTAGGCGGATAAGGCGCTTTTTTCCATGCTTGTGGCAAAAGCAGGAATCCAGTAGGTCGTTGATCAGGTCAGCAGCAGTTCCAAAACCAGCATCGGCTTCAGTAACAGGGTGCTGCTGTGTGACCTGCTGGATGCTGGCCATTGCTAGCAAAAGTTTCCAGGTAGCGAAACCTGAGTGGCTCAGTGACCCCCTACAGACATTTTATCCTTGAAGCCTGTGAACTGATGTGCAGAAACAAGCATTGTGCTGCTGCATCCAAATTCCTCCTCCTCTGGCCTCTGGAGGACTTTCTCCAAGTCTTATTTTCTGCATACTACTTAAAAGTTTCCTGACTCACTGTGGCAGGATTTTCCTGATATGTAACTCTTCCTGAGGACATGTCTTTCAGTGAGCTCCCACTGCAGAAAGATGCACCTCAAAGCCCTGCGATGCCTATTAAACCCACTTCATGTTTTGGTGTTTCAACTTCACGCTGCTCTCCTTCTGCAGGGCAGGGTGTGACTGTCCCGTTTGGGGACCCATCTACCTTGCTTGTGGCTCTTCCCTACCAGCAGATTCTGGACCGTTTCCAAGTTTCTGGTTAGCAGACACCACTGGGTTACTGATCCTGTCATTGCCATTGTTCCCAGTCCCTTGCCATCTCCCATGACCTGTTCTTTACCTGAGGCTCCTGCCTTTGTTGTTGCCTCACTGGACTGTTAGCCAGGGGAATTCTCACCTCCCCCTGGATCTGCAGACTCCATTCTTAGTCTTTGCTCCCATTCGCCCATTCGCTTCCTGGCCAAGGATTGATAGTGTCTTGGTTTCTGTGTCCTGTGGGATATCATTCCCCTGGAGGCTGCAGTAGGCAATTGAGAGAAAGCATATGTAAGCATTGTTTTCCACAGGTCATTTCTGTCAACTCACCTCTCTTCTGCCTCCTGGTTCCTTTTGTTTGATCCCATGTATTAGTTCTGCACTACTTGGATGTGCTCGTTGCAGTCCTTCCCCAAGCTATCCTGCTTTTGTGCTGCAGTAGGCTGCCTTGCAGAGACCTCAGGGTCAGAGTGCATACGCAGAGAGTCGAGGCAGAGGTGCTCTGGAACTCTCAGAGCTCTGGAGCTCCCAGGTGAGTGCAGGCTACCTGTCATAGGTCCGTGAAGTTGTCACCCACCGTTCCAGTTAGCACCACTGACAGGTGGGGTGTAGCCTTTCACATGCACCCCCCATTCCTTGTCCTGTATAGCTGAACCTAAATCAGACACTGAACTGTAGGTTTTCACCCAAGTGTAACTTCCTGCTTGTTCATGAATCCATAGCTTCGAACTTTTCTAAGTTTTTAACTTCATGTCCTGCATGAAGCATTCCTTCATGTAGATTATCCTCTTCCATAATTTTCCCTTTTTATTCCCAATTAAACCAAATTTTTTTTCTTATCATATTCTGGAAACACATTGCAGCTGGAGAAAATGAGAAAGATTTCATTTCAAAACTAGATGGACATTTGATGTCTTCTACTGTACATTTGCAGTATAAGGCCCTGTATTTGTTGAATGGAAATCTGGGGTAACAAAGCTGAGGTCACAATTTAATTAGTCTAATTCAGGGAAGAGTTTGACTCACTAATTCCAACTTTCAGCTGAACAATTCAAAATTCCCTTGGGCCATGCCCTTAGGAAACTAGCACCCGTTATTTAATTGGTTTACTAAGATGGTGCCACTCAAGACCCAGCCTGTCAGCAGACTGAATCAATCAAAGGCTCACATGCCTCAGCACATTTCTTCATGGCAATGTTGCAATTTTGCTAGATTCATACAGCTCTTAAGACATGCTTTTTAAAGCCAGCTTACCCTTTTATGCCTAAAAATAATTGCAGGTGGGGTTTATAATTGCTAGGACAAGTTGCAACTCTTGCAGAGCAAAATACCCAACTGCCTGTGCAAGTCTAGTGCCAGGAAATACTCCAGTGCACTGCAAGAGCATTGTTAGCAACTCAAGCACTCAACAGTCAGGAAAGGTGAGATCAAAAGTAGTCCATACACATACAGATCAATACAACATGGACATTTTGATTATACTTGATCAGATGAAAATGTAACTTAAATCACATTTGGTCCTGCTTTGAGCAGGGCTTGGAGCAGGTGATCTTTGAGACCCTCTCCAAGCCAAAGTATGTTACAATATATAAAGGTTTTTCTTACAATTTTTGCTTGACCAGTGTAGCTTGGTGTGTTGAACAACTCTCTGGGGCCCTGGATATCTGAGTTTCATGGCCCATTTCCAACCAGTTTAGTTCTGCATAGTCCTTCCATTTCCTTTTGACTCACTACCTGATAATTTCAGTGGGTGCCTCTTAGTCCCTAATGTAATTAGTAGGTACATAATTATTCTCTTTACCATACCTCTCATGGTGCTTTATGTTTTACTTGTATTTCCTTCTCGATCAGCTTTTTTAATAGCCCATGAGATTCGTAAAGAGCTGAATGCATCAGTAGTTTTACTGAGTTAGTGTGGCCAGCACTCAGGTGAATTCCCATTCCACATGTAGTTAAACTACGATTCACATTTCCAACTCATGCTGGGTGCAATTTCTCCATATTTCTCACCCCTGCCCTGGGTCTCTAAGGGNACTACGATTCACATTTCCAACTCATGCTGGGTGCAATAGAGCCTTTCTTCTCCATATTTCTCATCCCTGCCCTGGGTCTCTAAGGATGCTGTCCCACAGCACCTGTGGCTGATCCAAATCTGCCCTGATGTAATCCCTATCTCTGTCACTGGCTTTCTTTTGCTGTTCCCTCACCATGAGGCCGCACCGTCTGTTGCCATCTGCTCGGGGATCTTAACCAACTGCAGACTATTTGCTTTATTCGTGGGGTTATTTTTTAGCCTGTTGGGGTTTCCGAGCTCAGCCAGTAAGGGGCAGAGAAGCTGGGCCGGGAGGGCAGGGATGCAGGGCTGCGGACGGGCAGGACCACGGTGGCACTCACAGACCCGCTGCTGGGAGTCCCCCGCACCACCAGGAGGGTCTGGCTTGCTGACAGTGTCTGAAACAGTTCCTGCCTTTAATACTTGACCCCAGCTCTGCTTTCGAAAGCATCAGCTGGGCCACAAGCACTGCTCAGACACTCACAGAACAGCTGTCTCAAACCACTAATTGAAAGCCTAATATCTAAATTACTAATTCCAGGTTAACTTTAATAAGCCAAACCAGGCTACAGCAATTGCATACATAATAAACTGAGAGAAATTAAATACCTTTTCTCCATGAGATGTTTCTATTAGTGACAATGGTGCTTCCAGCCACCATAAAAAGTGGTTTGGACCTAATTTCAACAGACAAGGAACCTAATTTCATCAAGATTGTGTGACCTTTTATGTCGCTAGGAAATATTAAATTACACTTGAATGTATATCTTTGACCAAAGCAGAAGTTGACTCTTATATGTTCATATCTTTTACTGTGTGTAGTAGGGAAAATGAGTGATAAACAACATGGAAAGACAAGAACTTGCCAGATGCCCATCACACAAAGCAAGACGTATCCAGTCAGAAAAGATGCTCTTATAAGCTACTCATTTTTGCCCCATTTCAAGTTAGGGCACAGATTGTGCCGAGGCAGGGCTCAGAGTAGTGTTTTATACCTTCCTTCACAGACAATCATTCTCCCTATCAGAAAGCTCCTAACATGAAATAAAGTCAGGAAAACTGGGTGAAAAAAAATGCATTTTCTTCCCTTTTTAAAATTATTTACACTATCCCAAGTGACTATCAAGCATGACTGAATCAGGGCATACACTTGAAAATGGAAATGATGAAACCACACAAGGAATGCCACAGTGCATAAAAGGTGAGAGATGTGGCCAAGCACAGGACACAGATAGAGAGAGAGAGAGAGAAAGAGAGAGAGGGAGAGAGAGAGTCAGGTAAGCACCCAGCTGGAAAAACAGGCACTCGCTGTATATTTTACTAGCTCAATTTCAGTAAAACAGCATCAGCTCAGATGTCAGCTTGCCAAAGAGAGAAAGCTTTCCGGAACAAGATCACCCTTTCAGCCTGTGTTTATAGAGTCCCAAGGTTAAGAGGCTCTTGGTTCATAGCTCCTGGGAGCTACCACAGCACTGAAAAATAAACATAAATAGTGTCATTAAGAAATATCTTCAGAAGTCTGTGTCTCATTGTGAGAGCCCCACATGATGCACACTTCCCTCCGGGATTAATATTTCCATTAAATCTGAGCCTTGGCATTTGCCCTCCTGAAGAGAATATTTATTTAAAATTTCCTCTGGCCTTCAAGACACGACTAGTAGCAACCCCAGCTGCCTGGCTGCATGCCAGCAGACCACGTTTCTCTCCAGTGTCCCAAGCCACAAGAGCTGTCACGGCCAGGACAGCAGCCCTCATTACATTATCACACAGCTGGACCATTTCGGAGTACTCTGGTAGACCTCAGAAAGCAAAGGGGACAGGATTTGCCTGCAAAGGCAAGGTGGCAGGAGGAGATCCCCAGACCAGCCTGAGTATGCAACTATGCAGTTGGGCTGCCTCCCAGAGCAGGCGATGACTTTATCTGGTGCTGTTGATAACATCTCTGGTTTAGTGCCGCTCTACTTCTCTGTGTCATCCCTCCTCTTCAACTCTTTAAACAGATTACGGGGTCAAAGCCAAGCCTGAAGGAAACAGCTTCAGCAATTTACTTGTAATAAAGTACTGTTATGTAGGGACTGGCTGACTATGTCAGGCTGCAGATGCAGCGCTCAGTGGTGTCTCAGAGAGGATCCAGAAGAGAACATCCCAAAGGAGCCTGTGGGAGACCTCAGTAGCAGACACACTGCCTTCTCTTCCCCATCCAACCTCTGGCTGAAAAATTGGCATCCCCTGAAGAAGGTATATCTCTTTTGCCTTATCTTTTCCAAAGCACTCCTTATCAGAGAATCAGAGAAACATAGAATCACAGAATGATTTGGGTGGAACCTTGTAAGGTCTTCTGGTTCCAACCCCTCTGCCATGGGCAGGGACACCTTCCACTACTCCAGGTTCAAAAACAAAGCCCAATTCAACCTGGCCTTGGATACTTCCAGAGATGGGCCATCCACACTGTGTTACAACCTGTTCCAATGCCTCCCTCACAGAAGCATTATCAATAACTATAATCCTCTATAATCTTATTACCTATCATCAGCCTCTCAGTTTCACACAGTCCTTAACAAGACAAAAATGGCATCTTATGTCCAGTGAGGACTATTTCAAAAGTGTTTAAAAAAAATGTCTGGACCTGGCAAATAAATCCACATGCATTACATATAAGTAGAGTAACTTTTGGCTTAGGGGTCTATTCTTTCACATTTCAATATTTTGGTAGTATTATTACTAACACCACTATTGTTACTGTCATTAGTTTGAATGAGGGTGCATATCTTTGCAGAGCACACGTCTGCAGACAGTGCAACCCAGCCTGCTTTTGTTCATTTGAAAGAGGCCTGCAGCTTTGGTTTGAAGGGACAGACCTAATCCTAAGTCTCAGATACGTCCAAGTGTGATATATCTAGTGGTTGAGCCTGTTGACAGAAGCAGGAGTAGTCCTGACAACTGGCTAACGATGCTTTTAACCAGATTGTCCAGGTACAATTAGCTTTATTGACTGACTTTACCCCATGTTGTTTGCCAGTGAGTTGAATGCACACTGTGCTATTTGCTATCTTATCACTTTATTGAGTGAGCCTATAAAATAAAAGGGAACTATAATGAATGTATGCCTTTGACCATCTTTACAGCTAAGAAGAGTGGTCCAGAATCTGGACAGTCCTTCAGTAAATCTCTGGAGATGCCCATATCCTGTTTTGAAGAGAACTCTTTTTGTCTAGATTATATGCTCCCACTGGCTATCATAAAACAAACATATTTATTATCTGACTTGCTTGATTTCCATCACACCTCTGTATCTTGCTAATATGAACATACTTAGCATATTTCCACTTAGTAAACAAAACTTGTGAGAGCAGCAAAATGATAATAAAAAGTCAATAATTAGTAATCTATTTATTTGTGACAATTCTCTGCTGAGGGTGGACAATGTTTATTTGGTTAATAATCTCTCAGATGTAACTAGGGTTTGCAATAAAACAGATAACAACAAAGAGAGTGGGAACATCACATCCTGTTGAAATTTCAGGGTGATTTATATTGGCACAGTGTTTATATCCTATTGAGAATTCATTTTCTACTAGTAAATAAAAAGCAACAGGAAATAATCAGGGTAGATTTCGAGGTTACAGACACCAAACCACACCTTCAGCAGAGGTCAGCTCCACTAACTTGAGCAAAGATGTGATAGTCCACATGAAAGGAGGAAACTCCAACCCCTTGGACAAAAGATCACTTTCAGCAGCAGAATAGTTCCATCAGCCTGCAGATCTCTAATCTCCAACAGCTAGATATCACCACGGGTTATGGTCAGTCTTCCCCAATTATTTCTCCAAAATGAAGGGCTCTTACTAATCTGGGAATAGTTGATAGCATTGCTATGACAGGCACTGTGTTTTGCACTCTCTTCCAGTGTCTCTCTCTGTAAGGGCTCTCTGGAAGGAAAGGGGAGCTTACTTGCCAGCCTTACTTCCAGAGCCTGGCAAGCAGTCAGTCTAAAATATTCTTTGACCGGTGTTAATCAACTTCAGCAAGCATTCTGGTGCTGCAGTGTGCCATGCCAAGGCAGTTATTCTCCTTATCGATCTCATGAGGATTTAGACCAGGATGCATAAACAAAGGAGCAGGGAACAAGGAGGTGGAGCTCAGAGATGGGTGGACCCCTGAGGACAGCGGTGTTCAAACACCATTTAGAAAGGGATTAGCAATATCAGCTCCTGGAGAGGGAAAGCCACAAAAATGCCAAGCATTAAAGGTTTTGAAAAAGATTTCTTCACAGCTTCCCCTCCACCTCTCCCATTCAACCTACTGTAGACTTTGCAACTCTAATCTAGTGAGTGGCTTACCTCCAAGTCTCTTGACTGTGATCCGGCCTCTCTCTGTAAGACACAGGATGCCATTGTTCCTCACATATTGTTGCAACTATAATTCCTTGGCCCAACTTTTAGAAATATAAATCAGCCAGAGATAAAGGGTGATTGAAACAACAATCATTCTACAGTAGTGACAGCTTTTTCTTATTTACCATAATGAAATGTCAGAGAGAGTAGACTGAGGATAATGAAACTGTGAGAGGAATAAATCCAAATCAAAAAGTCTGGAGAGCTTCTAAAACAAGAGAATCCAGACATGGAGGTAGAAGTGCATGTTTATGGGACTCAGACTCACTGCACAGTGCATCCATCCTTAGCAGCATGGTAGGAAAAAGTGAAAATTTGTGCAGAAAGTGTGTTAATACTTTGGAATGTTTTGACATATTTTATGTGCCTTTATTATCAAAATGGGAAAAAATATTAATAGGGGAACAAGCAAAAGAGGTATGGAAGAGGAAAAAGGATTAAGAGACAGTAAATTACCCCTTTGATTCCCACGGAGGCAATTATCACAGGGAGAAAATCTGAGAGAGCAATACTCTGCCCCACTCTGCTTATCAGCCGCTTTTCTAGTTAAGGCCTGTTAGCCTTAGCTATTCCCACCAGCAGTACCAATACGTGGGCACTGATAGAGAATTGCTGAGACTTTGTTATTTGGCTGAATTCTAAACAAGAGCAATGAAAGGTAAAAAAAAAAAAAAAGGGCATGAGACAGCAGGGCTGGGTGTATGTGGCTGCAGTTCTCAGTTGCAGTCCCACAGCACAAAGGGTACCTGATCAGCAGTGGATGCCCACCGTGTGTCCTCCCAAGCAGTGTGCAACATGCTCCTTCTCCCTTTCTTGCCACAAGGCCTCATTCCTGCAGCTTTGTTGGAAGCAGGAGGTAAGCAAGCTGAAGGTGTCAACTGGATGTGTACAATACCCTTTAGCCAGTTTGCTGGCCTCCAGCTATGTTGTAAATACCGTAGCAAGATTGGCCACGTGATGCTTGGAGCTCTGCCAGTAGCTGAGGCTCTTACTGCTGACCTCCCATTACGGACAGCTTAAGATATGGCTAAGAACATTAACCAGGAAATGACATCCAGAGCAAGTAATCCCTCCCACTCTTTTAGTTTTTGTGTAAATGTGGTAAAAGATGCCAGCTGGAAAGCTGCAGACATATTTCTGTGGCAGCAGCTAGACACACTGAAGTGTATGTAAGTTAATAGCCATTTTAAAATAACTGAAGCCAAGTTTTCTTAACATGCGGTGGTGCTTGGAGAGAGCATCCCTGCTCTACATAATGCTTTGCTATCTCAGTCGGGTTTATACCTGGTAGAAAATTTATCTTTTGAGGTTTAGCAGTGAATGTCTGTTAGCAATAACTAAATACAACGCCCCTTTTGGTCGTAGAACTTAGAACAATCATTTAGCATTTCTGTGAGAAATTATCAACTCCATCAAAGCCAGTTATTTATGACTTATGAATAAGACCTCTGTTTGCAAAAAAAAACCAAAAAACAAAAAACCAACAACCCTAGCTCGTCTGGCAACAAGCCTGTAATTATTCAGAGCTTCGTGTGGGTGTGGTGAATCGGTGAAGCATACTCCCTGTATTTATTTAACAAATAAGTATACCTCTAGCGTATTTGGCTGCCAACTTGCAATAATAATGAAGATTGCTTCTGAACTAACTCATCTTGCCTAAGGAAGGGCAAAAAACAGATCAAACATGCTTGAATCAAGCTGCTCTTGCACATTTTCCCATTTGCCCTTGTTTCAAACTTTGAGTTCCAGCTGTCTTTGGGAAAAACGCCTCACACCATTCTGTGTGTGAAGATGTAATCTTTGAACAAATCTGCTGGTTTTAGTTCCAGGTGAGCTACTTTACACACCAAGCAGATGGAACCCATTATTACAGCCCTCTAGGCAGTAGCCACATGGCTCTGGAAGGCACACTACATAGATTTTGCCATTGCAACAAAGTGAAGAGCATTAGCTTCTGAATTCTGGAGGTCAATAACAACTCTTTTTGTCTCCCACAAAATTCCTCTTTCAACATACCTACTTTTAGTCACTCACCTTTAGTCATGGGGGTGGGAGGTAATGTCTTAATGTTCCTGGTCAACCTTACTCCACAATGATTCAGAGATGTCTTTCTTAAGACATAAAAAAAAATAGCAAAATATAACTACACTAAGATATAGAAAAGAGCTGCCTTATTTGTTTTACCAAGCCACACAAGTCATTTGCAGAATGTGCTCATACAGCAGCTGCACACAGTACGTGCCATGTTGACAGGTTGTACAAAAATTATCAGGTAGGTGAATTAGGGACATGAGTGCAAGTATTGTTTTAGCAGGTGTTCTGTTCCTCAAAACATGTGCTGCTGCAGCTCATTAAACTCTGGACACATTACATTTGATAGGGAGAATTTCCACGCAGACCATCAAATCACAGAATTGCCTGGGTTGGAAGGGACCTTAAAGATCATCTAGTTCCCACCTTACCTGCCGTAGGCAAGGACAACTTTCATTAGACCAGGTTGCTCGGAGCTCCATCCAACTTGGCCTTGAACACTTCCAGGGATGGGGCTTCCACAACTTTTTTGGGCAACCTGTTCCAGTGCCTCATCAACCTCACAGCAAAGAATTTTTTCTGTGTAAATAATCTAAACCTGCTCTCTTTCGACTAAGAACATTCCCCCTTGTCTGTCACTATGTGCCCTTGTTGAGGATAGACCCATTCTTCAGATTGCTGGTAATGCCTGCACAGGTGTGAGGGGAGGCGTGCTGGAAAAGTTGCCCACAAGTTGCCCACGTTGTGGCAATACCTCCTCCTAAGCCCCCAGTATTTTTTTAGTATATTTTGAGAAGGAAAGTCTTTTGAAACATTCAGAAGTCACACCTCCTGAGTCTTACCCTTATCTCAGGTAACGCCTATGGTAAAAAATGCATTACCTGTAGTGGGAATTACAGCTCAGATTTGCAGTCATTGTCAGATAAAGCTTCTATAGTTCAAGAATGGAACCACCTGTAGTTGTTTGTTTCCCTGCCCCAGTGCTGTGATCACACATAAAGACCAATGCTGTTCATAGTGGCTTGATCAGAGAGTTCGACCTCTACTTCAGAAGGCTGTGATTGGATATGATGACACAAACTGTCGGAGCCTGTCCCAATCTCTTAGCAATCAGTGTTCCCACAGAAGGAGAGCTGGCAGAACAGGTAGCCTGTCCTCTGCTGAACTGCCCCATTCACCACTCAAAGTTCAGTCGCTCATTATCGACATAGACTGAGCAAGGCTGGCTGAGGAGCAAGTACAGCATCCGTCCTACCACTGCCCTGCAGGGAGGGATGCTCTGCCGTGAGTGTGAGAGCAGGCAGCTGGAGCTAGGGCCAGCTTCAACAGGGGGCATTACTTGTGCTCATGGGAGTGAGGAATTTGGGCTCCCAAGGTCAGACCCAGCCCAGGTATCACAGAGGGGACTGCTGGCTCTATGACTGCAGCAGATTGTTTCTCCTGGCACAGCAGTGTGCTGGCTCTCCTGTCTAATCTTTTCCATTGTTTTTCTTTAAGTTTGCTACTGGAATAGGAAAGGTCACAACGTATTTTCAGACACAGACAGGACTTGAGCATTATGAGTGTTTGTATGTAAGCTAGAGAATGCATTCTGTATCAGAATTCGTCTTGGGAAAGTCTGGGACTATGTCTATTAAATGTCTCCTTTCTGTATTTTTTTTGTCTTGAGGTATATACATATATTTTGCTCTCAAAGGCTGACAAGTGTTGGCCTCAGACTGCCTCTTACTCTATTTGTTGCCAGCATGTCAACACTATCAGAGAATCCTTCATTCTAACCTCCTGCTGCTTATAGTATTGTTGGAAATATGTGGCTACAAAGTCACTCTAGAGACATATTATTGCCCAGCTAGGTTCAATTTGAGTTTTAATACAGATAGGGCTTTAGTTCTGCTTTTTAGAGCTGATTTCAAATTAGGACTTTAGTTCCCTAACTATTTCAGTTTAAGTCTCTCCAAGGGATCCACCATTGTGAGAAAGCTGCTTAAAGTATTTAAAGATAAGATTTATTGCACCCAAGGCAGCTATGCTTTCCTTGTTCTCTTTCTGTACTGTGCCTGTCTGGCATTTTATTACACTTCTTTATTCCTGATTATCTTCTTCCTTTACTCCATCTCCAGTAACTGAAATGGATATCAGGTACAGCACAAACAGGCAAAGGCAATGCAGAGTAACTGGGATTTCTGGGATTTCTGTCTCCTCTTGTCAGTCCACCAGTTATTTCAACATGGAACAGTGTTCAGAGTGCCACTGAGGGGCATATTTGCTCCAGTGCTCGTCCTCATGGACCCCAGTTGTGCAATGGTCATTGCCAAGGCTGGAGCACAGCTCCAGGACACTCTGCCAACTCCAGCACCCCAGCACGGCCCATCTGCCCAGTGCTCGTTCAAAGCTGGGAAGTTTGTCGTGAACGGGGTTGCTGGAGCAAGATCTGGGTTGTCCAGTCCCATAGATGAATGGGTTAAGTGACTCCAAATCTTCCTTTCCTTCAAGTTTGCATCTTCTCTTTTTTCCTGAGATATTGCAGGTAGTAGATACATTTGAGAGGTGATGTGATAAAAATACTAATAAGATAAACCCCTGAACAATACCGTCCTGAGTGGAAAACAACCGGCCATTGTTTCAGCCTCCTCCTCTGCTTTCTTATCTTGTGTGAAAAATACCTGTGGTTCTCAGAGCACAAACATGAAGGATAGAGTGAGGCCAGGTCTACAGCACACACTTCTGCTTGGCAATGATACATCTGCCAAAGGTGTGAAGAACAGTGTTCCCTGACAGACACAATTGTGCTGGTCAAGAGCTCCTACACAGGTACGGCTATATCAACAAACCTGCACTTTCTCTGATTTTAACCACAGGGTTTCTGACCAAATTTGATGTGTATTAGTGCTTTAAAGTACTGGTCTTGTGACTGGATTTACCTGGACTGCCTGGGAGGCTGTCACCCCAGTGTAGTGCCACCAGAGCATGAGGCTGTTGACTCCTTCACCAGGCCTGGGAATGGACTTGGGGGAAGGTGGGGTCTTCAGCTCTCCTACTTCTCTCTTTGAGTCTTTGGAGAGAAAGCATTTGTGCCTGACCTGTGTAAACATCTGTGGGAGTCAAGACAGATGAGACCTGGGTGAGAAACTGGGATGGCACCAAAACCAGGGTGTCCTTCTGAGTCTGTACATCCTCCTCCTTGACAGTGCACAGACACATGTGTGGGGCCACACACATCAGGGTGACTGCCTGGCTTACAGGTTTACAAAGCCTAGTCCTTGCTCACACAGATCTCACCAGCTGTCAGCAATGTCTCTTCATTCCACAGAAGCTACTTTTTTTCTCCTTCCCTTCCACTGCATCCCCAGAGAGTTATTCAGCATGAAATGCATCAGCCCTGTGCCATGCACAAATCCCAGACATATGTGAAGAGGAGCGGAACAGAAAAGCCTTCAGTGAAGGCACTGAAAAAATATTTGTATCTTAAACTGTGCTGTAAAAAAAGTGGAAAAAAAAAAGGAAGACTACAATTATGACAAAGTTCAAGTCTGAGCTTCTTCTTGCATGTCTTTCTGAACTCCTAGGGCTATAGTTGAAGTCTCTGAGTGAACACATCTTACACGTGTAAGACTCCCAGACAGATTTGGTAGCATAGTTACCTCAGCAGCCAAAAATTAAAGAGCCCTATCTCTTGCTTCTAAATTGTGTGACTTTCATAGCATCTTTAAACATAATATTTTAAAGTTATTTTTATGTCAGTTATGTCCTGCAGCTGCATTTGGGAAGAGGCCATGTGTAACCAAGGAGAGAATTTATAGGGAATATAAATATATAGAGAGAATTCATTTAGACCTGTGCAGCATACACAGGTGGGAGAACTGTGTACGCTGAGGGGCTGCAGTAACGTGTAACCTGGAGCCCCTGCAATGACCATTACAATGGCTTTTCAGTGTTTTCTTCATAGTCGGTCAAGAGAGACTGAGGGGGCGCTGGTTTCAGGGATGTAGAGCTGTAGCACTGCCAGTTGTACCTGTCCCAGTCAGATCTCATTTCAGCCTCCCCAGCGCTTCCCACTCTGCCCACGGCACAGGACCCCGTGTCAGTCCCTGATAGCCCCTGCAGCAGGACTGGTCGCCCGTTCCCCTCAGTCCTGCCCCGCCTTGCCATGGACCTCAGCCATCCCTAGATATAACAGGACAGTTAAAACTCAAAGCTAAGTTTCGCACCTCGTTTTGCTCCTCTTGACAAGCACATTCAGGTTCTGCTCTCATCCTCCTCCTGCTCCCGACTGAGCATCTGCACCACCTCGAGTGCTGGATTCACAGCATGTGGTGCACCAGCCCTGGACCCTAACTGGCTCAGAAACTGTTCTGACCACAGCCTCATTATTTTTATACTGTTTGGTATCTGAAAAGTTATCACAATGTGGCTAGCAGGAGCTTTCACACCTCTCAGATGACAAGCAGCTGAGATAACCTCAATCCAAATAATTGCCATTTTAACAAATATATAAATTCAGTGAGGCTCAAAGGATTTAGATTTAAATACTCAGAGGATTGAAAATTGCGTGCTTCAATACACTGTGTAGGTCTGGGAAGGCTCTTTGGAAGCATCACAGATAGCAAGAGTTCAATTCCAGGCAAAGGGAACGAAAGTTTCAGTATCACAAATTAGTCATCTTGTCTATTATTTGATCATCTCTAAGGAAAAAGTTCTTGGGATATTTTTATTACATGTTGTTTTGTCTGCTTTGTTATTAAATTTCAGCTTCAGTTGTGCTACATCAGCACTGGTGCAGAGCTGCAGCTCAGCTGCCTGCACGGTGAGCCTATGAGCACTCTCCCAGGCAAACTCTGGGCCCAACATGCATGGAGTTGAGCAGTTAGGTTACCTCCAGACTGTGCCAGTCAGTTCCAGGGCAGAAAACAGCCCTGAGCACCTCTAATTTGCAAGAAAAGCTATAGCCCTCGAGCCTTCATTGGCCCGTCTGCCATCAGCGAGATTTTCCACAGGCTGAGCAAGGCAGGATTTCACCCAGGGGATATCCCACAGCTGTGCCAAAGGCTCTCTCACTCGGGTCACTTGGGATGCATCCGTTTTCTGCTGGCAGGATGTCAGTGCCAGCAGCGCTGCTCCCGACCGCACGTAGCGCTGACCTCACCAAACAGGTACTGGGGCTGAGCACAGCAGGCAACTTGCACCGGAGGCTTTCGCCTTGGGCTTTGAAGAACAAACAAAAGAAGGGGAACAGAAGGCTGTGAAACGTCTCCCTTAAATAGGATCCATAGCTTAGGACTTATCTTTTGTTGTGAGGCAAGAGGAGGTTGACTTCTGTGTTGAATGCAAAGAGGGTTTGGGACAGGAGTGTTGTGTACAGACATTTGCCGTGTTCCCAGTGGTCAAACCACAGGTATTTCTTTAATTCATTAGAACTTACTTACAACTCTACTTAAGCATGTGAATACATAAATAATATGCAGACCACAGCCTGGGCTCAGCAAAACAGATATTCTCTCCAGCACAGCCCAAACCAGTTGTGACTCTCTTCAGCTCCACCGATAAAGTATGAATCACAATGAAGCAGCACAAAATACCTACCCTGCTGTTTTTGAGGTTTGTGACCATAAAAAGAAAAGTTTTCTTCCACCTCTGCAGAATCTAAGCTTTATAGGAAAATATTTTAAAAGCAACTGACACCAGCTTTTAAAACTTCATAATAATTTTAAAACATAACTTGATAAAGTTTTCAAAAATAGTAAGCACAAGGCACAGAAGAAATTTTTTATGTAAGGTGAAATCCTCGGATTAAAATGCTATTGTATCCCCAAGCATCCTTCAGCTCCAGGCCAGTAACAATTGCTCCACACATCTTATCCTCCATGCATTTCCTTCCTGGACTACAGCACAGCAGCATCCCTGGCCAGATTGTGTGGGGCAGGCCAGCTGCAAGCTGACTGTCATCCTCTTGCACCTCATTTCTCATATTCACTCAGCCCTCCAGTGTGGCATATGATGGAATACTCATGCTGTAGTACCATCTCTGTGTCATGAGAGACCCAGCCACTGACTGAGCCTGAAAATGCTCAACACTGGACTGTGGTACTGGTCAGGCTCCTGGAAAGCCTTCTACCTCCTCTGTAACTTTCCTTCCATCCTCACAAAAGCCCAGGAAAGTGTTGTGTACAAAACGGCTGAAAGACAGTCTTTTTGCTTCCCCAATCACAGTAAAAAGGAAAGCAGCTTTATCCATCCTCTAGGCATCAACAGTTCTTTAGCCATCTAAAATTGTGGTGTTAATCTAGTTATCTGGGTTTCATCTACAGTCAGTGGAGACAACATTAAAAGCACCTAAAAAGGACAGTTCTTCCCATATGTGCTAGACATTTATTTTAACAGGATCAGTTGCCCTCTGGAGGAAGTTTTTGTCTTCATTGATTAGAAAGACGGACGAGTAGCAGAGTCTAAGTGCTGAACTTTTAGAGGACAAAAGCTAAGTAGATCTTTTCCCTGATCACATATTTTCCTACCTGAAGGAAGAAGCAGAGAAGCCTCCCCATAAAAAAGGACAGATTAAAACTCTGAGGTATAAAAAAAGCAAAATTGCATAGAAAAATCTGTTTGATGCCAGTGGTGGACCAACCAAATCAGAAGCATAGCTAGATTGTACCAGATGGGGACTGAGCAAGTTGAGGCCCTATGATTGTATCACAAACCCTGGAAGGGAAGTCTGAGAGGTAGGTGATTACATCAGGATCCCTGGGATGATTTACAGCCAAGGTAACAAGAGCTTTCTCTCATTACATCATTTTTTATGGCAATCATAGACAATTTCTTATATTAATCATTAAAAAAAATTGGAAAAGCAATTCTGTGATGTAGGAAAGGCTTTTAAGCTGGCACAGACTATTCATCACAAACTGGTATGACAGCAGTGAAATGGGAGAAGCAGGACAGAGATCACTGGGAGTCTTATTGCAAGACCCTGCTACCACATCAGCTGGGATTGCTGTAGCCACTACACTGTCAATATTCTGGCTTTGGTGATGGTGGCCTCTCGTGCATGGACGAGGATATGTAAGAACAAAATTTGCTTTCTAGAGCTATCTTAAGGAATCTGGTCAGATGTTCCTACAACAGGAGGGCAATCATCCTGTGCCAACAAACCCTACAGCTCTTGCAGTCCTAGAGAGAAATTCTACACTGCAGAAAAAGGACTTTGGTACAAAATCTACCATTCATGTAGGACATTTGCTAGGAGGACAGGTCAAGTTTGTTCACTCAGGTGAGGAACTAAAAGTCTGGAGCAAGCCTATGATGGATCCCCACTCTCCTCTCTCCTCAGGGCCATGAGAACCCTTGGCAATCTCTCCACAAAAGTTGGAAAGGGGAAGGGATGCCTGGAATTCCTGCAGCAGGGCCAAGGTGTCCTTTGCCTTTTCATCCCTTACAGGAGGCAAACGTAAATGGGATATGACAGTAGAATAATTATGATGGCAGAATCATTTGCAGTAGGATCCTCGGTGTTTGAATCATTATAGCAAATCCACAGAAAATAAAAATTGTTAAGAGAAAGGAGGTCAATCACTGGCAGGAGGAGATCTCTTTCCTGCTCTTTACTGTTCCCTAATACCACATTAGCTTTTTACTCTACAGTAGAAATTCTGGAATAACCTTTCCAAAGTGCTGCTTTGCCATTTTACTGAGTATTCCTATATCATACAAGGAGGAGTAAATGCATATCTGTACAATGAGAGATGAATTTCAGCTATACCTTCACTCTTCGCATGCCTTCCTTGTGTGCTGTGTTCCTTCTCCACTGTCTGGCCATTCCCTGGAAAAATTTGTTTCTTTATCTCTGTCTCACTTAAGACATGTCTCCCCACGCATGGCTGGGTTTCAGCAGCGGGGGCTGTGGTAGGGGCCTGTGTGGTGGGGACCCATGTCACAGCTGGCTCCAGTTGTTTCTGAAACCAGTCTGAGCGACCACCACACACCAGAGCTGCAGCCAGGCAGGCAGAGGATCCCACAGCATCCCAGCTCAGCCATATTTCAGAAAGACTAGCAGCCACTGCAAGCAGGAGATATACAGAGAACACTTTTAGGGAGACAAATGAAGACAGAGGTGGAGACATGGAGCTGGGGACACACTCTTGGAAGGAAGAGCTCCATGTTAAAGGGACGCAGCCTGTGGCTTAGAGGCAACCCAGAGTGGGCAGGGACAACTCTGTGGGACTGTGGCAATGGGTGATCAACACTAGGGAAAGGACAGCTCTGAGGGACTGTGGCCAACAGGAAAAACTGTAGGGAAAAACCAGTAAGAATGACAGACGGCCAAAGGAATAGCAGTAAGAAGCATGGAAAGGCAGCAGACTAAACCTACTGTGTATATGGCCCCAACCTCTGGGATTATTCAGTGTAACCCACATCAAAAACAGGGGGAGGTGAGACTAGGGAGGAGGGAGGAAAGGTGTTTTGCTGAATAGTGCCTGGGGAAAAGACAAGAAAGCTGCTTACCCAAGTGTTTACTTAATTGTTCATGGTTTCTTTTTCTCAATACCCAAATCAGTGATTAGAAGCTGCTGTTAATTGGCAATAAAGTAAGTAAAAATTCCCTGAGTTGAGCCTGTTTTGCCAGTAACACCACACACTCGGCATTTTCTTCCTTTGCCTCCTTCACCTTTTGCAAATAATCTTGCACACACTGCCCTGGTGACACCAGAAGACCAGTTTTTCCACAGATCCACCTCTTTTCTACCCTCTCTTGCATCTTATCACTTCATCCATATTTACTCTTTGTCCTGCCTGGCCTGATCAGCTCGGCCTTGTGGGAGCCTGGGCTTCCAGCTAACAAAAGACAAAGTCACAGCAGGAGTCTGGTGAGCAAAGAGCACCTGGACATGCTCAACAAAAGAGGGTAGCTTCATCTCTGTGCCCATGTTGTGAGCCCGGCCAGCTCCAACAAAGGACAGTGGGACTGAGGGCAGCTTGTGGCTTCCTGTGTGATGACTGACAAGCTATTGGAGGCCAGGAGAAAATCAGCATGATGCTTTCTTCGGAACTGAGGCGTAACATTCAAGTAATACAAACAGTATTAAATACAGATAGGAAGGAAATGGTTTGCAATATTATGTTTGCCTATGGCATCTCTTCTTACATTTTTCACAAACAATTTCAGTACATTAGACTCCTGCTGACCTTAAGAAACTCCTGAACAATTTTGGCTGTTCTGGTCCAGAAGTATTTGATGGCTTCACCCTGAATGTGCTTGAATGTTCAAATATGATCTTTATTTCCCTTTTGAATTTATCTGCCTGCCTCTTCCATTGCGGCTCACCTACCGCTCTGTTCAGAAACTGAGGAAAAAAATTGCACGTGGTGTAAAATGCAGCATTGTCTCCTTGCTGTTTAGCCAGAGAAGAGCACTACACTGCACTGTTGTTATTCAGACAAGAAATAGAACAAGCAAGAAGCAGTGGATTGGAATAAAGGGCAAGCAATTGATTTCACCAATATGCAGAAGGCCAGGGCAAGTCTTATATATTAATTGCACACTGGTTGAGGAAGAGTCTGAAATCCGTTTGGGATCCAGGTAGCGTACAGCTTTGTACTGTCTTTTACACTAGACCATGAGTTTCGCCCCTGCAGCCTCTGCCCTTGAAAAGAGTGACCCCTTCCCTGTGAAAGGCCACGGGTTCCCCCTGCCTGGTGAGGCTTGTGGGTGCCCAGCCCTGCTGGGATCTGCATGGAAAGGCAGGGAACGAGGAGCAGAGCTGCTGAGTCCAGTAGTGAGATCTGTTGAAAGATATGAGCAGCCTGAGGGTAAGGAGACGCTGAGAGAGACAAGAAAACTCCTAGGGAGTGGTTGAGCTAAACTAACAAAATTCTTTCCCATGCACATGCCTAATACTTAAAATAATAAAAACACCTTTTGGGGACTACTGAGCCATGGGAAAGCCAAACAAAATCTGTTTTGGATTTACTTTAGTCAGCAGCTCAGGAATATCCGAGACCCTGCTACATGAACTGGATATTTAAATACTACAAAATTCCAGAGAGTGCGATAAAGATGGACTTTTATTTGCCAAGAGGGGATGTGCTTGTGCAATGTTCTCAGCAACAGTGCATTTACCCTCACCAATGGAGCAGTGCTTTTCCCAGAACTGGTGGGATTGCCTCCTTTACTCAGTCCTTCAGCCCAGTGCCGAATCCCTTAGTAATAACTTGGCCATAGAACAAACAGCTCAGCTATGGCCCAGCCCAATCTCTCCATGCAGAGAAATGCTGCAACTTTTACACACACGGTTAAGCAAAGCAGCTTCTAAATTTTGCATTAAATTTTGTTTCTCAATTTTGATGGGCTGTCCCTACTCCCTGCAACACTGCAAAGCCAGACTTCAGAAATTCAACAGCTGCAGCAGCCAGCAGCTCCCACACTGGGGTGAGCTGCACAGTTGAATCATCTCTGAACAGCAGTAGCTGTTTTTGCAGCAATGCATAGGCAAAAAGGCCATGGTGAGCAGAAGGGCCTTGAGCTGAAAACCCCAGTGTGTTTTCCCAGTCACTGGGGAAGATTGCTCATCACAAAGATGCTTTGTGTAGAAAATATGTTCTTCAGTATGTTTGCCTCTTGTGTGGCCTAGGATTAGATTTTGCCTGATGGTAACACTCGAGCAGATGTCTTCAGGCATTCCTTTTTCTTAATGCAAACACATGCTGGTTCTTTGAAAGACACCATGTTTTTGCTGATCGTGGCTTAGGTGGCAGCGTGGAGACATCCCTGTGGACACGGTGTGGGACTGGCAGATGGACACTTTGGTCTCCGCCTGCACTTTGAACAGGATAAATTCTTGAGGCTGTAGGTGCTTGGGGGCAGACAATCTGGAGGACTGGCTCACCTTGCATGCCACTTGTCCTTTTGCTTTGGGGAGTGCCGTGAACACTGCAAGATACACATAGGGTCTGCCTTCACCCGTGGGAACAGAATCAAACACAGTGGGGAACACGATATGGGGACATCTGAAACTGTTAACTCAGATTCAGGGCAGTGTAAACATCACTGGACTGCTTCCAGGCTTGTAGGACATCTGTGTACTGCTGCACACAGCCAGGCTTGGTTTCTCACTGCTCAGGAATCTTTCTGTCATGGAGAAGGCAGCCCGCAAAGATGTGCAGCCACTCAGCTGAGGATCAACTGGATGAAGAGATGTGTCAGAAGGCAAGGAATAATAGCGGTATTCAGTCATGACCAGCATGGTCTGAAAGCACAGAACTATAGATGCAAGGGATTTGCTGCAGATGTGTCCCCAGATTCTTCAGGGCACCAAGAAGAATCCAGGTCATAGCTTGATCATGTTATAAATCCAGCTTTAGTGCTCTGTTTAGATCAAAAATGAAACATCCTCATGCCAAAAAAGTTCCTTTAAAAAAAAGGTGAAGTAGAAGTAAGTGCTGTATCTAGTATCCAGCCTACTTATTAAGTGTAACAGTTTTACAGACATATGGCACAGCAATTTCTCTCCTCAGATGCTGGATGAAAGCAAGATATAAAGAATCTCCAGAAGAGTGCGGGGAGAGGGGGGGGGGGG
>VZTG01008989.1:42686-59217 GCA_013397845.1 Melanocharis versteri | reverse complement strand
GGTGGAGGGAGAGAATAGCTGAACTGACAGTGCATAACATCATGTTTACAAAGTAAACAAACTAGGAAGACAAAAGCAAACCTTCTTTCAAATCTTTAGTTAAAAGAGCCTTGTATACAGCACGCAGCTATTAGCACCAGCACAGCACAGATGAGACCGAGAGATTTGAAACTGATGTTCCTTTAAAGAGCTTGCCATGTGGTGCTGCAGCATTAATGGTCTCTTAAAACCCTGGTTTAGGAACAGACACTATTTACTGGATTACCGCCGAGCAAAGGCCTGTCACCAAATTTATTTCCAGTAGTCTCATCAATGGGCACTGAGTTGCAGGATCTGAGAGCCACTGCCAGTGGTGGGCTGAACCTGCATCCCTAACAGCCATCAACTGCAAACCAGCTATATAAGCCCTGCCCATGCCTTCTCCTGAAGGTGCTTTTTGAACCAGCCACAGAGGGGGTTTGGAATACTTCAGTGGAAAAAGGATGAGAGCTGCCTTGTGCAACTGCAACTTGCCTTACACAGGTGATGTTGCATGTTTTTCTATGTGTAGAAGAAAAACTCCACAAGTAACTGCTGCACATGGACACCTTGAATAATTAGAGGTCCATGAACAGCACAAAAACTGAGCTCACTAATGCATCCTGCTAAGAGGATCTCCGCATCACTGTTCCTTCTGTTACACCAATGTGCTGCAGAGACACGGAGGCTGTGCCTTGAATTACTTACTCAATAAAGTTACTGTTTAGCATCTTCTTAAACAAAGATGAGCCGGCTTTGCTTTGCTGAAGACAGCTGTGCCCATAAGTGAGGGCTAAGGTGAGAGCCCCACACAGCCACATACCGATGAACTCACATTTAGTGAATCCTGTAGTAGGAAATTGTCCTCAGTGCCATTTTGCCTTCCTTGGTCTCACTTTTTTTTCCCCCACAAAAGCCTTGTGGTGATACCCAGAGCTACTACCTTGTGGTAAATAATCAGGCTGCTTCACCGTGGATAGGGGCTCTGAGGGCAGCCAAACCATGTTTTGGTGCTCTTATTGCAGGCGGTAATCTGTCCGTGCAGAAAAAATAAAAAGGAGGCTTGAGAAAGGCAGATGGCTGCTCATGGTGTTAGGTCAGCCCGTGTCCCAGCTGTCCCAGGTGTTAACCTTCCGCAGGAGGGCCTGGCCAAGGATGCCTGGGTGCCCTGGCCTAAAAGACTGTAGGAAATTACACCATAGGTATTCAACACTAAGGACATTCTTCTCCCAAGACGTGGAAAATTCATCCCCGGATCAGAACATATCCTTGGTTCATTTTATTGGCAAAATACCCTGGAAATGAACCTCCTAGCTCTCACACAAAGGTCCAGAGTGCTTTGGTTGCAGAGGGGTGGGCGAAGGCGGTGGGGCGAGGGGTGGGGGGGATTATGCCTGGCTGTTGTTCTGTTGAAAGTCGGTTTGTTTCTGTCTCATAAAGTATGCAAGAATGTTCCCATGCTCTGCCTGGGCCAGCCCCCAGCAGCATGCTTTGCACATTAGCAGCTGATGCTGGAATGCGGCGTTCCCAGGGCAACTGGGAGCCCCCCATGGGGCACAGCCAGCCCCCACCATTGTGCAGCCCTGGCTGACGCGGCTTTGTTGGGTGAGGTAATGCCGTGTGTATGCAAACCAAGCCAGGGGCACAAATGGCACTTGGAAACTGTTCCATGACTTCAAAGGGCGGGCTGCCCGGCCCCCAGGAAGGCTATCTCACCCTGGCCTGCACCTCCACTGCTGAATTTCACCTCTTCTCCCACCCTGCTGCTACTGTCACAGTGACAGTATCCTGGGCTCCATCATTTGCACAAACCTTTGTGGTATGGTTTAGTGGGCACAGTGGTATTTGGTCAAATGTTGGGCTTGATGATCTTGGATGTCTTTTCCACCCTTAATGATTCTATGATTCTAGGAAAAGAAGTGCTACCAACTGGTTGAGGGAGTAGTGTCTACTTCAGTCTAGTGAGAGCCCACCTGGAGTACTGCATCCACATCTGGGGCCCCAAAATACAAGAAGGACATGGACCCATTGGAGCGAGCCCAGAGAAGGGCTGTCATGGTTTAACCCCAGTCAACAATCAAGCTGTACTAACCACTCTGAAGAAAATTAACTCTACCCCAGCTGAAACCAGCACATTGGGCCACTAAGTTGATCACAAGGCTGGAGCAGCTCTCATATGAAGACAGGCTCAGAGAAATGGAGTTGTTCAGCATGGAGAAGAGAAGGCTCTGGAGACACCTTATAGAAGACTTCCACTACCTGAAGGGTACATGAATTCTGGTGAGGGACTTTTTACAAGGGCATGTAGTGACAGGCCGAGGGGGAATGGCTTTAAACTGAAAGAGGTGTATTATACAAGATCTAAGAAAGACCTTTTTTTACAATGCAGGTGGTAAAACACTGGAAATGGTTGTCCAGAGAGGTGGCAGATGCCCTATCCCTGGAAACATCCAAAGACAGACTGGATGCGGTTTTGTGCAACCTGATGTAGTCGAAGATGTCCCTACTCATTGCAGGGTTGTTGGACTAGATGAGCTATAAACCTTTCCAACCCGAAATATTCTATTCTCTGAGAGCCCTATTGGAAGTGTGGCAGGAGCTGTGCAGTGCACAGGACTCAGGTGTTGCTACCAGTTTGTCAGCCTAACTTGCTCACCCATGTCTCCCCACAGGGACCTCTAGCATACAGTCAGAAGGCTTTCTTCAGAATATATTTATTTCTTGATGCTGGAGTGCCTTTCAGTATGGGACTGAAAAGAGTGCTACACAGTAAAAAAGAAAAACTGTCCTCTCAGATCCATATCTCAGCTATGGACACAGCTGAATTCTTACCCACTGCCTTCAATAATTCAGCTAATTCTACTACACTGTATCCTCAGGAGATATGGCTTCATATTGACTAGAGGTTTAGGCTCCAGGGAGCCGTGACTTGATGTAGATCTAATGCTGTGTAAGTGTTAAGAAACATTATTCTTGTCCCCAAAGCTTTGCTGCATTCTACAGGTAACAAATATTGAGAGAGGAATTGGAGGTTTGCCACCAGATACAAAAAGAGAGAGCAATGTTATTGTTACATTTAAAACCCTTTTATTAGATAGCTGTCTAGAGTACGTGCAGAAACAGAACACACCAGGGCATTAAAGGGACAAATCAATTCCTTAACACCACCTTGAGTTTAACGAAAATGTTGGCATCTGACCATTTGCTTGCCAGATTGATTGAGAAACAACAGAAATCTGCCTGTTCTGTGCACCTAGTTTCTGTTCTCAACAAGAAAGTGGAGGAGGTATTTCAAAGGATATTAAAAAAACCTGCAAGTGGAAAATATGCAGTGATCAAAACAATCTTTATGGTATTCTTTGGTTGTGCAACAGCAAACCAATATGTAACTACAACTAGGACTGAGAAAACTACTGCCTGGGAACCAAAGGCATCCCAGTTCCACACCTATTTGCAGACTGCAGAGTGCTTTAATACTGACATCTTGTCCTAGTACATTTTGGCCCAGTTTTTCAAACATACCTAGGGTGCCAGAACATGCACATATGCACCAGTGAGTTAAGTGTCTAATGTTCTGGACCATGTGTTTTCCTATTTGTGTCTTTCACTACTGTGACTTTGTCAAATTATCTCAGACATTTCTGTAGCACTTCTGAGAGGCAGGCAAGTCAAGTGCACCAATGATGCTTTTTACCCAGTGTGAAATCAGTAAGCAGAACAGCTAGCACTATGGTCACTGTCAGTGACAAAACTGGGACAAGAAATCCTCTTGATTCCAGGAGGGTGGTGGCCAACGTTGCTCCCTCAGCTTTCTAGCTCACCTGCCATGCATTGAGGTCATTTCATGATCACACAGTGCTTCTGGCGGGATTGAAAACTGAATTACAATGTTCTCTGTAATAAAGATAGAGCAAAATCAAATAAAACTACATTATTGAAAGCCAAGAAATTAAAAGATACTCTTAAAGCAAACTTATAATGTGGAAATAAAGATTACTATAAAGCATATAACCATCCAATGTGTTCTTACCAAAACTGCAGCAGGAGGGCTTCTGCGTCAGTTATCCAGCTCCCTAAAAATAAAGCTGAGTAGAGAAACTCCTGACCTGCTCTAGAGGGACCCAATTCTGCTTCTCTTCAGCTTATACAAAGCTTCCATTACTTTCAGTGGGAACAGCTTAGCAGTTCTAGTAGAGTGAATGGATGCATTATAATGTCAGTAATAACAAATGTCATGCACATTCCATGATTAGCTAGAAAAATGATTCTAGGGTTAAATAGGCATGTCTTATTCAGATGCATGTCACTGAGACGGGCCCATCACCTAGGTACTGGATGCCATCTCTCTCTTTTTCTCCTTCTCCTATTGCTAAACATGCTAATCCTGGGCAGCAACCAAATATCACTATTACAGGCTTGTCCAAAAATTATGCAGAGACAATTAGCCTCATTGAAAAAAGGTATCAAAGACCTCACAGTATCAATTATCTGTTTCTCAGTGCGCACGCACACACACAGGCATCCAAGGGATTTTAAACATAGCTCAAGACAGTGTTTTCATTAGTTCGCTGTGAATGGCAGTGACTTCATGCATTAAAAACTCCGCACCTCCCCCTGTGGTGTAATGCCTGTACCCTGAGATGAATGGCTTTGCTGCAGCTTTTTGTCCTGAAAGGCTAGGAGAGAGATTCTCCCAGTCCCAAGGGAGATTGCAGCTGAACGTGCCCTGTTACGATCACACTGGCAGCATCTATTGATCGCAAAAAGCAGGTGACAGCATCCCCATCAAAATAAACACAGGGCTAAATCAAACGCCTCAAAGTGGACAGCATGGAAACTGGGAAAGGAGAACTTAAAAGAACACCACTCTTTTAGCTTCTTCTAGGGTGTAAGTAGTCCACAGCAGTAGGAGTTTTTACTTCCAGACTGCTTTACTAGTATGAACACCCACAGTGCTCCTGAAAAGTAGAAATGACATCCTTTGTCTATCTCCTTTATGTTATAAGGGTAAGAAAAAGAAGCAGGAGGTGTGTTTAGTTAAGACACTCCCAGATGTAACTCCCAGTGTCCACAGAGCCTTAGGGGTCAGAAAGATGAAAAGTTAGGCAGGTGGGTGCAGTAAGGATCCAGATATTTGCAGGAAGCTGTGTAAGTGGTCTCATGTGGCTATAAGGGTCCTGCAGCAGATTCCATAGAAAATTATATTATTAAAGGAGTATTTCTCCCTTAAAATATGCTTTTCATGTATTTTGAAACTGGTTTTTATGACCACAATGAATACATCCTGTGGCCTAAATTAGTTATTTTCTTGTTCAGTGCATATTTATTACAAGCACATGCTGTAATACAGTTGTGACAAAATGCCTGAACCACTACAGAGTGAAACTGAGTGAATCAGCCTACTGAACAAAATACTAAATCACTTCACACTTTTATCTTTGAAAGAACTTGTCAACAGAGAATTTGAAAAATCCCACAACTATGGGAAACTATTGCAACTGTAATTTTTGTTGAAGACTTGGCAGAGCAGCCACAGTCATGGAAGCTGAGAGCTGAGCACTCAGGAGCAGCTGACTCTCTGCAAACCTGCTGAAGAGGCTCTGGGCCCAAAAGCTCACTCACTTTTTACAACTGTATGAGCTCTTAATGCCATGTAATAGCCTTTCTCTGGACCACCGAGGCTGCAATGGTTTCAGTGCTGCAGCTCTTCAAACAGGTGCCTTTCGCAGGATGATCCGAAATTGATGGCCATAAATAGGCACAGCCATTCTAAAAACTTAGCTTTTAAGTCTGCTTGAAAATAACAAGAACAAATTTTCCTATTTTCCTTTAATAAAAATACTTACATGCTCTGAAATAATTTACAGTCTACTACCAGCCCCATAACAGCCCTGTGGAAAATCACTGTTATACCAGATAAGTATATTTTTACATTGAGCTACTTTTTAAGGACAAATTAAACCGCACTGAGGAGGCTGTCCACAGCCTTTAGGAATCTGCTGTTGTTAATAATTAAACTACACACCATTTCCTAAAGGTGGTGCTGCAGCCAAAATGCAATTCATAGGTGGGTAGTGGAAACCAGGCAAAGTAACTGTTCTTCTAATAAAGAATGATTACTGCCTTCAAGCATAATGCTTTTGACAGGCTGGTCTAAACTCTTGTCGGGGTCACAAGGTTAATCTCACAGCAGCCACAGGCCCCCTCACTGCTGAGCGTGAACAATATGGTTAACATTTTTGGAATGGAGTTAAATTTCTTTGTCATTCCTAGCCTACACCTGACAGACGCAGCCTTCTTCTCTGCTTTCATAACCTGCCATCTGGAAGATAACAAATTCTTATCTAGCCAGTTGATCTTTCCTTCAATCGCTATGAATGTTTCCCACCACTGACCAAAAGGCCAGAAAACAGAGTTTACCCACCTGAAATAAACTCTGAGCTTTCCTGAGGCTAATTCCTTCAGATCCTGCAAAATACAGGAATGTGTGACACAGCAAAGAGCTCTTAATACCAGCAGCATTCCTCCGGCTCATCACCACAACCACCACAGCTCTCATTCCTGGGCTACTGACTCAATGCAAATAAATTTTGACATCGTTTTTTGTTCACTATCTCATTGTATTTGGCTTCATTCACCAGTTTATCCCGTGTAAGGCTAAGGGTAAGTTAATACAGGATGGATGATGTTATTTAGTTTATGTCCTAACAAAGAAGAGGTTGCACTTTGCTTGAGCACCTGCACTGACAGTACAATATTTGCCTTCAGTAAATTAGCATGAACAACTAGTTACTGACTATTTCAATAAGGGAACATACCTGTCCTCATGAAGACTTGTGTTCCATTCAGGGGGAATTCTGTAGATCAAGTCCTTGCAAACATCTGCAAGTGTTATTTACAGACCAAAGTCTCACCCAAATGTATAAATGGCTCATCATATCTTCTTGGACTTGGGTAAGCTTCTAGTCCCCAAAATTGAAGGTGCCACAGACAGTGTTTCATATCCAAACCTCTCTCTCATCCCACCTACAATGAACCTAGAAATTCCAAATTTTCTTTGCTAGCAGCGCAATCAAATACTTAAGGTCCGGACAACTGAGGTCTTATTCACATGCCCAAATTCATTCAAATCATTGATGTCAGGTGCCTATGCAGACCTGGACTATTGAGAGCTATGTATGCTGCCCAATTTTAGGTGAGATGATCTGTACAGTCACAGAAAAGAGAGGGGGCCCCCACAGCCAGTCAGAGATAGAATTTTTTTTCTTAAACTGGTTGATGTGCCCCATCCAGGGAAGAGGGGAAGAGAATGTACATTGGGAAAGGCAGGTATATATGAAGCCCCAAAATTCTTCCAGAAGAGAAGAGGCATGGTATGTAAAGTTGGAGAATTCCTTCTGCTAAGTAGCTTCTCTGTTAGACACGTGGATAAACTATCTCCCAGTTGCAGCTGCCCCAGCCATCCACTCCCATTCTTCTGCTTCACATCAGATCTAGAAAGCATGATATTTTAAGATCTAGGCCTTTTCTTTCTGTGAGTT
Source organism: Melanocharis versteri (assembly GCA_013397845.1). NCBI lineage: Eukaryota > Metazoa > Chordata > Aves > Passeriformes > Melanocharitidae > Melanocharis > Melanocharis versteri. Next base: position 51,658 of record VZTG01008989.1, on the reverse strand, counting down.
GGGTGCCACTTGACATTTCAGTAAACCCTCTTAAGCAGTGGGTTTCTGCTGAAAAGGTTGTTTGCCACTGCAGCAACTCTAACTGCAGTCCCTGCCATCTCTCCCCGTATCTTGTTGGAACAAGGCTCTTCAGTTCAGCACAGAGTTAGAAAAATAGATCAATTTTTCTAGTGTAGGCCAAATGGACCAATTCACCCTGCAGCTGTACCATCACTAGGGTGCACTCCAAAGAAGCAGCAGAAGGCAGAGAGAGGGAGAGGAGCAGAACATTCCTTTTGGCTGGACCAGTTTAGCTGTAACCTGAAACCATATCATAAATTAGGTGCCTTAAACACAGAGAGCAGGAATTTGCCCCTTGCCACCCAGGAGCTTAGACCACAAGGCAGCGACACAGTCAGCCATGAGCCATGCTCGGCTTGCCTCCTCAGCAGGTCATGGCATTCCTGCTTTCAGGCTCTGTGCAGGCACACAGAAGAGCAATCTTTGCCATGGGCATCCTCAGTGCATCAGTCAGTGCCAATGATGCTCCCCCGCTCTGAAATGGAGGAAAGGCCTGGATGCACACACATGGATATTTACGGATGAAGTAAAATGAGGTGATCAAGTTCAAATACTTCTGGGAATACTATTTTCTGTTTCCAAGAGGTGAGCCTGCAGGGGAGAGAGCAGCTAGATAGCAAAAATGCTGTAGATATCTGAAATAATCTTATACCTGTCCAGAGTCCCTGGACTGGCTTTCTACACCTGACATGTGACTGAAAGCATGACAAAGATATCTCTATTTACTTAAAAGTACTTACACTACTTATTTTTACCCCTGCAGAGTCACGGTAGAGTAAGTAAATAATAAAAAAACCCTGATGAGCATAGACAGCCATGTAACTGGCATGAGCACAGTGATTGGAAATTACTACCTATTTCTAATTTTCTTATAATTCTTTTCAACACAAAAACTGATGAAAAAATGTATTTGTCACCTGAAAGGAAGTCAAGCAGCTGAAAGAAATATGGGATTGGCATTAAAAATTGCTATGTACCTTAATATGAAATTTCTTAGTGGCCTGAAAAGGAAGATACTACAGCGTAGTAGATGCCTGGTTGAAGTCCTTTGACCTCTTCAGAAAAGCCCTCTTTCAGCAGCTTGCTCACATCTACATGACCAAATGCTATGTTTGGGGCAGTGTCCAGAGCCCACTGCATCCCCTGAGAATGAGACCCATCCCCAAGGAACTGTCTTCCACGCCAGCAGGACTCCTCTCTGCTAGAGCTCAGCTCCAACACTGGAGATGGCAAGGGGTAACTCTAAAAGTTGCTTTTACTGTTACTGAGACGAGTATTTCTTCTGTCATTTTAATGGAAGGAATAGAAACAGCTATTTTTAAAATGTAGGACTCCTTTGCAGGATCATTTCCAAGAGGCTGGGGACATCCTCCCCATGGAAAAAACAAATAATCATACAAACAATCATACAAACCCCCAAAACTCAATCCTCAACCTCGAATGAAATGATTTAAAAAATCAGTAACGGTAACAGTTTTTATGGGACATACAAAGAATTAGAGAACACTTCCTACCTTTTACAGATTTTGAATACATTTTGGAAGTAACTTTAAGTGAACCTGGCTGACTTGTGTTTCTCATCTTTCCTTGATGTATGATGACAAAAGGAGATAACCTTGGTATAGATAGCATGATTTATTCAGGACTGAAGTCAGCGAGACATGCTTACCGTCATTGCAGATTAGCAAACCCTGCGTGTACATTTTTTATTACTTTTGCTTTTTCTCCACTTACCAGCCATCATCTCCAGATTTTACTTTGTCTTTGCCCGTCTCAAAGTAATGTCCTTTCTAAAGGACAGAAACCAATCCCACCAGGGATTATATTTCACAGCCACATTCTTTATTTACAAGGGGGTTTCAGTGCTGAAGATTTTTTATACTTATAAGATACCTAAGTTGTTTTTATAACTTGATGAAATGTTTATAATGTGATGAAATAGCTTTCAATACAGAAATACTTTAATGAGGTGAGTTGCAGCAGACATTTTAACACCTCCAGGCAGCCTCTAGAACTATTGAAGTTTGGTGAAATATGATTATTATTTCTTGATATAAGCTTTCATATCAGCTCTGCTTGTTTTCAGGAAGAAGACATTTCTTCTTCCTGAAGAATGACAGGTTGAAACACTCAATTCCAGGTAAATTGTTTTGTTCAGGCACTAGAAGAACCGCCACCCCCTGGAGAGACAAGAAAAGTACCAGGAGAAAAATAGGCAGGAGCTCTTATGACAGGCAAGCAAGCCTCTGACCAGAGTGGTGCTGCTGTGAAGGGTAGGGGCAGAGCCCTATCTGTAAGAAAAAGCAAGGCTGTGGGGAGTTTGTGGAGCACCTTCAAACCTGACCCCCATTTTCAGGGCCAGAGCAAATCCTGACTAACTCCAGCCTTGGGCACCCACCCAACTGCTCAGAAGGAATTTATCAGGCATGAGGGGAGGTCTAGATACCTCTTTTACTAATATACTTAAAAATATACTCTCTGGGTTGAATAAATCCCATACTTCATATGATATTTTCCTAATATCACCTCCTGTATGGACAGATACCATAGCACTCTTCCCGGCCATCTCTTGGCTTTGCACAGGAGCTGGGAATTCATTCAAACCCCTTACTCAGTGCCAGGTAATATGATGAGGAGGAAAGCTGACAGGACCTACACATTAGTAATTTTATCGAGAACGTGGTGGAGAGAAGAGTATTTATGGAATGTGTCTGAGCAGGAGATTCATACTGTACAGCAGAAGATAACTTTTTGTGAATTTCAACAGCATTTTAAGTCAGGTACAGGCAATGACTTTTCTTTATGTTTGGATCTGTTTTGCCTCAAGTAATGCAAAAATTGGCAACGTGTTTTAGCCAAATGTACCACATTTGACCTCCATTTGCATTGACATTCTTGTAAATTCAACTTATTTCGTTCTAAGATCTTAATTTGCTAGAAAATAACTGACTTCCAATGACCATTTTTACAACCCTTTGTTGACAGATTTCACTGATTCTTTCCTGTCATATTATATTCTGCTCCTGCTGCCTAATTTCAAAGCTCTTGCTGCTTTGACACAGCATACCAGTGTTAATACATAACTGATGCATTTACTAAATGGGCAGGAGGGAAAAACAGATGAGCAAGAGCATGGTAAGCACTTGACTGTAATTATCTGTGAATAGGCTTAGGTTAGCAGCGATAATGGTAGAAATAGATTTTACACGTCAGGCTAAATTCATCCTGTGGGTAATTCAAATCATCTTAGTGCCATTACTTCATGGAAATTTTCAGCCTAAATGTGCCCCTTTTCCTTTCTCCTTTCATCTCCCATTTCTCATTTAAGAAGCAGGATGACACAGCACATAAGGGCATTTGTTTCCCTTAAACTTGCAGGATTGGATGCTTATTTTTGGCTTTCCCTCCATTTTTTTCCCCAGTATTTTCTTATCTAGGCACAAGATTTCCCAAGGCAGGGAAATCTGCCGCGCTGCCTGGTAGCAGAAGGTAGAGAGAGAGGGCCGCCAGGGCATTTGCAAGCGGTGGCCTCTGTTCAGCCAATTGTTCCCTGCACATAGGATTTCGGAGCTGGTGGAGCTGCTCCCAGGCACGTTTCCCTCCCCATGCACTCCAGCCCCCTCCCCATTCCCCCTCCAGAAACACCAGCTCTCCTTTGTGTGGCGGCACAAGGTGCTCCCCAGGCAGGAGGCTGCAGGCAGGACCCCAGCAGCCGAGATTACATTTCTTCCACATCCCAGTTTGCTGGGGGGGTGGGGATCAGAGGGAACACATACAGGATTTTCAAAAAAGAGGAAAGGGCGATGCTTTGGGCATGAAAAAAAACCCTGTGGTTTTGTAGGAAACTCTTTTCTGGCTCTACTGCCTTTGTAGATGGATCTTTCCTGACTCTACTGCTTTTTTAGTAATACTCTAGCACTTTATAATTGTAGACATTTCTATTTTTAGATCTAGGGAAGAACAGAGGAATACAGATTGAAAAAAAAAGAAAAAGAAAATCTCCATTTAATATTAGAAAAAAGCTTAACCGTGGAATATTCTTCCAAATATTTCCAAAGTTGATTAGTTTATGTTAAAAGAAATCCATCCTTCTCCATCAACTGGTGGTGTTATTCTTCCTTTTGGTCCAAGAATATATAAGTCACGTTGAGAGAAAAAGTTAAAAATATGAAAACAATATTACAGACAGTAATTCTAATCAAAACAAAAACCAAAACCCATAGCTGAAAGAAAGTAAAATGAAGTGAAAAGCCTTTGTGAAACCCACGTTCAGAGATGGCAGAAGCCATTCACTCCTTTGCAAGGTATGACTCTGGCAGGATTCTGGTCTTTTAGGGACAAGAGAGGAAAACTTGCAGAAAACAGACAACCTGAAAGAATTCTTTATTAAGCAGTGAATGACAATGTGTGTATATGTTTGCCATGCCGAGGACATGAAATTATTTTAGCATTGTGATGGAAGCCTAGCAGAGACATGACAAGCACTGCGAAACCCTGGGCAGGGATTTAACAGCTCTGGCATGGTTTCAAAGTCATCTGAAAGTAACCAAAACCTCACAGTTTGAGTTTCAGTGTAGGGTGAAATCAGCAGACAGCTCCTGTCCCCAGAAAGGAATTCGTACCAGCGGCTTATGCACTTTGTGTGTATTTAGCTGCAGATACCAACTTGCCAGAGCACCTGTATAGGCAAGGGCACATCAAATGGGTCCTGTCAGAGAGAACGTGACAAGCTCCTCATGGCCAGTGGCCGTGCCACCACCAGCTGGGATCTCAGGAGGCTGTGTAATGAATGCAGGTTTGGGCTTGATTAGAGCTTGGGTTAGGAAATCTTGAAAGGCCCTGGGAATTCGGTCAGAGTTAGAATAAAATCATAAGCCTATAATGATGTTAAATGATTTAGTGTTACTGAAAGATTCTGTTTCTCTTTAGAATAAAATGTGGCTTGTGACCGTTTTAGTAAATACAGTCCCACGGAGACTCTGCCAAGGGTAAGAGTTACAGCCTCCGTGCTCTAGGGCCAAATTTGATTTATGAACCCATTCTCCCTACCCAGATTCCCCACCTGGTTTCCAAAGGTTGCTGACGGAGCAACATTATGCAGCTGTTCCCTTACTACCTGAAGGTGTCTCTGTTGAAATGTCAAATGAAAAACTCATTGAAGAAGTACATCAGGATCCTCTGGGATGAAAAATGCAATACACAGTGACATAGATGGCACCAGAGACAATGGGGTATAAAGTAAAATCTCCCATGTCCTCCCCAGTCACACGGCACAGGAGCCATCCTTCAAATGCCCACAAGCAGCTTATGGCTCCAGACCTGTAACTTGGCCCCACCTGCAGTGTAACGTGGTCAATGATCAGCACAACAGCATTTGACTTTTATTTCATGTAAACTGGTGTCTTAAACCTCACCAATTATATCTATACCTTGTATACAGTGTTTGGTGTAATGACTAATTATTATCAATAATGTAACCACTACTGTTACTAGCAAAAAAGCCACACTGCAACTTTATTTTTACTGTTTACATGCTATTTCAGATAAATTTGATATTTCACATATTAAAAAAAATTTAAAAATCCCTACCCCAGAGCTCAAAAATTAAACCTGATTTTGCAACATGTTAATCATGAAAGCCATAGCATGATGATTAGTCCCACTGAAGCTATCGATCATTTTCTAGGAATAAGGCAAGAGCCAGCAAAATCAGGCTCTAACGTGCACTGAAAACATCACCAAATATGATTTTGCTTCAGCATGTATGCTAACAGTAAGCAGATTATTACAATTTCATGTGTAATACCTATGATGACTGTATACGCAATGAGAAATACACAAATAATTATTATTCCTGCAAGTGCTGCATTAAGGCTGGAAAGTCTCTGTGTGCAGCTGATTAAATCTGACTCTGAGAATGCAGTTCTGCAAATAGCCTTTCATACAAGACAGTCAAGTAATTTTTTTAAGGCTCCCTGACTGCCAGCTCGCTGCAGACACAGTTAGTTCAAACTTTTCTTTAGGATTCATTTCATGCCCTCCTTTCCGCTAATATCCCTGAGATCAATCCATTCTCTAATGAATAGCTGACCTATTCTTCTTTGATTTGCCATTGATTTCCTCCGCTTACCTCCCAACGCTTTGCCTGTTGATTAAACGCTAGACACAGGAATGCCTCAAATTTCTGACTTCTGAGTCATCCTCTCATGACTTGAACAGCTTGAAGCCAGCTTCAGCTCCCCGACATCATTAGTGAAAACTCCTTTTGTTTTTAAACTCTACAAGCAACCCATTTCTCTCCAAGCTGAGGTGCTGCTTGTGAACTAGACAATAAATAGTAGCAACAAAATTATCTCCTACACGCACTGCAATAATTATTGTAAGAAAAGGAAAGGGATACTTTTTCCGAGACAGAAAAGGCAAGCCACAGCTTTCCCTTTTGCACTAGAAGATCTCTTTGTCTACATGCAATGCAGACAAGACCATGAGTAAAGACATCTGCTTATGCAAACTTTTATTTTTGCATAGGGTCCCTCTGACTCCAGCATGACTCTGCATGAGACGTCGGCTTACGAAAGCCGCTCTTTTTTCTGAAGACACCGGCTTTTAAGAACCAATCCACAAATCCCCCTCTCCAGCTTCCACTTTACAGAGCAAGCTGGATGGAACTCCTTATCAGCACTGCAAGAAGGAGAGCTGGAGTTGATGCTTTGAAAACTTGCAGCGGTATTTCCCTGGAACACAGATATCTTCAGTCTCCAACACTTTGATGTCTCCTTCAAAAACAAACAGGCTGACACTATCTCAATTTTCCTGCAGTTCTGATGTTTCTCAAAATGCAGCTTGTTTTCTCTAGGGTGACACACAATCCTAGAAGACCAGCCATGTGGGATAATTACTATGCTTCCAATTAAGGCAATCGTACCCGACATTCTGTACTATGTTCCATTATGATCATGGCTACACTGGGAACATCACCTGCACGTGACCCACACTTTTCTTACTCTCCTACTCAGATTCTGTGTGAAGGAAATAGCCCTAAGGATTCTAGTGCAAATGATGAGGAGAGCAGGTTAAGGTGGTGTGCCCCGGAGCACACCCCTGTCTCAACAGCCTAGACATGGTGCTTCCCTCCTGTGATAGCTGAAGAACTCTGTCACAGAAACTGGAGCCATGGCTTTGTAAGCTACTGTAGCATTTTCTTTTTCAAATGATCAAAACTCAGAAGCATGTAGCAACTGCTCAGAGCTGTTTGCTAACATTTCAAGTTCTCCACTAGCTGTCAGAGCATGACAGAAAGTCCTGCTGTGACCAGACTACTGTGCTGGCTCTGCTGCAGGCTTTATGCATGGGCAGGTTAACTAAGAACAGGTTCAACAACAGAGCCTACACTTGGGCACGAGATCCTGTGCCCTTGAATTCAATCCTGCAATCCACGCTGGAAAATAGGTGAGGAAGTGTAGGTGATATTACAAGATGCTGACTCCAGCACCGGCTGGACCACTCCATGAGACAGTCTAATTCATCAACACAACAGGCCACTCTTCCAGCAAAAAAAAAGCTGAGATTTTCTGTCCATTTAGTGAGATTGACCAGTTTAGCAATCTGGAGTGCTCCAGTGCTGCTTAAGGAAGGTGCAACAGCCATGAGCAAAGCAAGTGAAGGAGATAGAAGATGGTAAGGAATAAAAATGGACAGTGTGACATGTTTCTATGGACAGAAGGAAGATGTCATGCCAACTCAGCTGCCCGTGAAACCACACATTAGGCATCTCAGAATAGCATTAGAAACAGCTGGCATGCTGAGGGGGCAACTACATAGATCACCCTCGACTTAACAAAAGGACAAGCCATGAAAGACTTCACCTCGGCCATTGGGAGTTGCCTCTGTTCATCCAGGACCCACAGCCCTGGAACCATCCCTGAAATGAGGTGCCTGTCCATTTGCTCAGATAATGAGTAAGACACCGATATTGTCTCTCAGAAGACTGCTGTGGGATGAGATGTTCCCTGTGCTCACAGAGCAGCCTCACTCTTACAGTCCAGCTGGGAAGACGCAAAAGTAAGCTGTCTTCTTTATTATCCATGCCAGCAAGGCTGAGATTTTAGCCAGTCTCGTGACCACCATCAGATGCAAGATTAAAACCTGGGGGTAAGTACAGGTGACCTGGTGCCCTGCTTCCCTCACCCTGTCGGGTGGCCGTGTCAGACCAGCAAGTCAGGCTCACTCTTGTGGTTCCTCCTGGGCAAATCTCAATCTTTTTGCTATGGAGTTGTGCAACACTGTGCAAAAGCTTTCCCACCTGCTCTCCTTACAGCCTGCTGCCAGCCCAGCTCCCATGCCGGCTGCATCCTCACATGCAACTGGATATGCAGGGAAATTGAGCAACAACCTACTCGTGAGGGAGCAACACTACAGAACTTGAGGTTATGTCAGCCTTCTTTCAGAACTCTTCCAGCTTAAAAAGCAGATTATAACACAGAAGAAGGAGGGAAACAAGAAGGTTTATGCCACGTGTGCAGCACAGCACCTCCTTCCCGAGCACTGTGGCTCGCAGCGCCCGAAACTCCAGGCGCGGAGTTTCCAGATCCGATCCCGACCCTTACACTGCACCTCTTTACGCTTTCTGCCATCTCCCCCTGCCAGCATCACCCATGCAACCTGGCTGCGGCAGAGCCACCCGGACCGAGTTCCAGTGACTTGCTGTAGTCGCTCTTAATTGCAATTTCCCTACGCAAACTTCATTGCTGCCAGTACGGTGCACTGAGTACCCGCCAAGAACGAAATCGCCTCGCAGCCCCGCCAGCAACCCCTCGCCACCGCACGCAGGACGGCTGCCCCCGCAGCTTCCCCCGCACACACCACTCATCCCATCCCGTCCCGTCCCGCCCCCGCAGCTTCCCCTCCCCGTG
>VZTG01008989.1:18757-40752 GCA_013397845.1 Melanocharis versteri | reverse complement strand
ATTTTTTATACAAACTTGATAAAATGTGATAAACACCAGTGACACCAAAAACATTTGGATTTACATGTGGTTTTCTCTTCTAAGTCTTTTTTTGATAGAAGTTTTTAGACCCAGGTGAGGGCCATATCATTTAGCTTTTTTATGGGTGACTTTTTGGGGCTTTTTGAGGGTTATTTTTGTTTGTTACATTTTAGGTTGTTTTTTTTAAAAATCAAAGCTGATAGTGCTTTAAAGCTACAGCACTTTCCTTTTCCCAACACTGCAGGTAAAAAGCATATGAATTCCAGTGATTAGCTCTCTATCAGTTGGCTTTTGTAGTAAAGTCGTTGCCCTACTGTTCCTCCAACGTGAGACAATGTAAATGACTTGCATGCTTACTGTGCTCCAGGGTTACCCTTCTTTTCTTGCAGAAAGTCCCCTGTTACTGCGCTGCTGCTTGATTATCATGGTGGTGTTAAGCAGTGGTACCTTAATTCATAGTGTGTGGTTAGTAACTGGGCACAGACAAACGGTGGGCTTGGCCCAAACAAAATCCTCTGACAAGGAGGAGCTGCTCCCTGGAGAATCACAGGAGAAGATAATCGTTTAACCATTTTTTATGTTTGCTTTTTCTTTATTTCCCTTCTTTTTGCACAATTTTGCATCACCTCAAAAATGCAGCACTCTGTAAGGCTGGGGTTTTTTTGATCTGTTCCTTTTTTTGTCCATGTCTTCCCATCTCCCCATTGCTTTGCCAAAGTTGATGTCTGGCAATGCTGTGTGCAGTCTCTGAAACTGCATCTAATCGTAAAGACGCTGCTGTTTGTGTTAATTTTACCAAGGTATTGGCAGACTGGCATTTTCACACTTGTAATAGAGGCAAGCTGGGTTCCAGGTGGAGTTTTACCTATTCTTTTTGTCCGCTTCACATAAATCAGTATTCCTCTCTGCTCTGAATATGTTCAAGACTAGCTGTACACTTAAAGGGGGAAAAAGTTAGAAGCAAACTGATGCAGAAGCTGCCTGGTTGGTCTGAATAATCAGATGGTGATTCAAATGCAGTGAGATCAGCAGTGGACTTTCCCCTTCCTCAGGGGAAACAAGCCAATTTATTTTTTTTTACCTGGTTATTACTGGTAGCAAAGCTGTTCCTACTCAGAAGAATGTGTTACATTGTTAAAAAAAAGCATGTCTCTCCTTATTTGTCCTGCAACTCAAGGTATTGCTTGTGAAATTATACTTATGCTTTTCTCTTTATTTATTTATTTAATAAAGACTTTGTAGTCTGCTGCTTCTATAACTGTTACAAGATCTTGGTGAGAATAGAAATGAAGAAATTTTTGGACAGCTCTGCAAAATACTTCTGGAGTCTTAGGGATACATTCTAAATCAGTCTACCCTAGCTCAGGTGAAAAAATACTATCTGTGTAAAATAACTTGTGCAAAGACAGGCTTGTGGAAGAGCATCTCTCATCTGTTGTGCTTGAGGCAAGAGTATAATGGATCCCCTCGGGAGGAATCCTGTTTATAGCCTTGGTAGACTAAAAATGGAATATGTTTCCAATTGGAGAATTAACTGATCGACTTTTGGGTCAGGAGGTGTCATGCATTTGCAATTTGCACAGTGTAGGAAGGTGCTTCTCTTCTGAGTTGCCAGTAGAGATGCCAGGACTTGCTGCTGCTCTCCCTGCTCTTCCTCAGGTTCCTGACAGTTGCAGTGCCTGTGAAGGAAACCTGGCTTTCCGTTATTGTAAAGAACTTGCTGCCTGTACTTTGCCTCTCCTGTTTCCCATAGATAGAAAAGATGAATGCTCTTTACTAAAGATCTGTGCTTTACAAGGCAGAATTCCAAGCACTGGAGTGCTAAATTCAACTGTTTCTGTTGTTCTTCACACCGAGGTCCTGGACCGGCATCGTCTTTACTGCATTCCTGGCTGTGCATATTTATGCCCATAAATGAGATTTCACTAAGGGTCGAACTCAAAAGGGGCGTGTCTGTGTGTTTGAGGGCTGGCAAGTTTGCTGTTACTGAATGGCTATTCCAGCGATTCACTTCTCCTAACTTTTGCAAGATCTCATGGGATGTGTGTCAGGGAACCAGCTGAGAAAATGGAGCTTGGCGTTTCTGAGCAGGCTTCCTTTGCAGCTGCTCTGTGAGAGGTGTAATGGATACTGAGGCTGGCTCATGCCCAATCCCATGTTTTGCCGGTTCTTCTCGTGCTTCTTCAGTTGCCTAGGCCAATTGATACCTTAAATTGCCTCTTACTCTTAAACTTTAATTAATGTGCTTGATTTATGAAGTATGAGGAAGACTTATAAGTGATTGGTATTCAATAAGCAAGTCCATTAGTAGATTATGCAGAAGTAAAGAAATTCATTGCAATGAGAAACTACATGTCGGTAGTCAGATGCAATAGCATACGTACTACTACTTTTACCGGTCGGTGAAAAGAAAGGATCAGTTGATCCATTGATCTTGCCCCAACAAGATTGTTTGTCTTCCCAGGTGAGAAAGCATGCTGGAAAGTCTGCATGCTCTAGATGCAGACTTTACTGTTTGGGTGTTCTGTAAAACATGTACATTGTTGAGTTTTGCATGTGCTTCTGATAAAATGATGTATTTTAAAAGGCTGCCTGGTTTTGTGTACAAAAATTCAAAGCCATTTTCCATCACTTAAAAGTGATGGAAAAACATAATCCCTGTGATATCCTAATTCATCCCTTTTTGTCTGAAGCCTTTAATACTCATTGTCTATTTCTTTCCAAGAGCTCCTGAACTCAGTTTTGTTTCAGCTAAATATTAAGTTCATGAAGTGATTCACGTTGTGCTGTCCTCAAAGGGAGCAAACTGCTGAGAAGGTTTTTTCATCCCGTGGGAGAGGTGGATGGAAGCGTGGCAGGTACCCTGTGTGGTGCTGCCACTCCTGCCCTGCCCTCACGCTTCCATTCGCTGCAGGAGCACCTCCTTCGGTGCTCTGTCCTTTGTTAAGCATTTTTTCCTCTCCTTGAGGACTAGTTAGTGCACCCAAAAACGCAAGTCACTTTTATTTGGCTGCAAGAGAATGCCACCATTCCTGGGTTAGGAGAGTTCTCCCTATCTTTGAGCTTAAGGACTAGGGCAGCTTACAGAGTATCATAGCAGCATGGTCCCAGGTTAAGAATGGGTGTCCAGAGAATTTTGGGAGATCCCGTCTTCCTAAGCACAGCAGCCACATTGTGGTGGGGTGCAGAGCAGAAGAGTTACAAGCACTAGAGCACGTTTCCTGTTCTAGGACTCGCTTGTGCCGCTTGATGTGTGGCAGGAAGACTTTGTAGCACAAAGGTGGGGAGCCTGAGCAGTCATGCCTAACTAGGAGCTGCGTCTAATCCTGCAATGAAGACTAGTGAGAAAGCATTTTTCTTGTGATTGTTAAAGGTCAGTGTCACCAAGGAGTACTGCTTGTACGTGTTGCTCGAAGAAAGGAAAAAAGGATGTTGGCTGGTATCTAAGACCAATGCTCAGCGATTTCCCCATCTGTCACATCTGCTTAGGTTCACAGCCCTGGTGTTTTTGAAGGCATCTCACATTGCACCTCTTGAAAATCCTAAAGGAAAGGTGGGGTCCAGGCCTACATCCCTGCCCTGTGGGAGGACTGTGGTCAGACCTGACCAGGTGCAGATGCTGTAGTTGCATCTCCCACTTCTGTGGGCTGAAGCCAGTTGTCTCTGCTGTTGGTGTTGCACCTGTCCACAGCCAAGCTGCACCAGTTCTGGAATCCAGTTCTTCAGAGCACCCAAGTGACTGGGAGGTGTCTTGGTATCCCTCATTCAACAGCTTTGAATAGGGGTTTCCTACTAAGTAGTGCTCCGTGTTTGAAGACAGGTGTGTATTTTACCCCAAAAGCAGCATGTGGATACCAAATTTGGTACCTTACCTCCTTGTGGCATCTTTGCCCTTGGATGTGTTGTGCTCGTCCTGGAATGGTGCTGAGGTAGACACATTTGAAAAGTCAATGTGCTTCTGGGAATTTGCTGCAGGATGTGACCTAGTTGTCCTGACTGCTGGTCACAGGTGACACATTTCACATCATCTTACAGCCATGGCATAAAGCTATTTAGCTTCGGTCTTGTTTTCTGCCCTGACAAGCAGCTTTGCTTCCGCTCCTTCCTGGTTGGTGCATCTTCTCAGAGAAATTTTCATCATTGCAGGGGTTAGTCAAAGGAGGTGGGTGGAGTTTTTTAAAATTGCTGAGGAAGGCTTACACATGCCATCATGACATCTTTTACTTGCTCAGGCTCTTTATTACTCTGTTTTGCAGATAGTACTGGTGCCCTACAGTGTGCATCTGAGGGGCCAAAATACCTGGAAGGTGAGGGGGGTTTTCAGTTTTACGACTGCGTTTCATCGTGAGTACAAGGCAGCCCAAGTGTGGGTTGCTGCCAAAGGCAGATTTGTTTCCAGGCAGTTGTCTGTCTGTCTTGCTGCAGGACTGCCTTGATTAAAGCTGCTTAAGCTTGTTTGTGAAACTGCAGCCTAAGAGTCTAGTGTTGTTAGAAGCCTAAGACATCTCTGCATGATGTCTGGAAAATATGAAGAAGAGTCTTAATGTTTCTTTTTTCTGGACAATTTTTGATGAGAGGCCGTGGGGCCACTGTGGTAAGGTTTCATCAGGACGATGCTCAGGGCTCATTCTCTATCAGCTCTTGCAAAAGCAGATGTTTTACTGTAAAAGCACCTTAAAAAGCACATTTCCAGGTGTTTGTGAGAGATGCACAGAATGACCTGTGCTTTTTTCTTGATAGATAAGAACTTTGTTCTGCTTTGCTAATCTGAGTTGATAAGTTATGGCTTATTCATCTGTTCCCTTTATCCCCTTGAGACATGGTTGTGGCTGTACCTAGAGGCTGAAATGAGAATTAGGACCCAATTTGCTGTGGTCCTTTGAACTAGTAAAATACAGTAAAATGTGTAAAATACAGTGGCATTCATTATGTGAACCCACATGCTGTCTGGATGAGACCTTCTTCCAGACAGGCTGGCGGTGGCCTGGCCCCAAATTCAGCGTGGCAGGACATCCTTGTGTCGTTGGGTATATGGGGGGGTGTGAGGTGTTTCAGTGAGCCATCCTGCAGATTCCTGAGGCAAACAGCCTCCTTCCTTCTCATTCAGCTCCTCTTCCTCCCATGGAGGGCTCTGCTGCTCTTATCCGCCTTGCTGGGGCAAACCTCATCCATTCCTGCTTTGACCCAGCAAGTGCTGAGATTCTGGCCCTGTGCTGGGAGGCAACTTGAGGGGCTTTGGAGAGAGGAGGGGAAGATTTAATTGAGTTTTTATGACCTTGTTTGAGCTGCTTAGTGAGAGAAGGCTTGAAGTGAATGACAGGCATGTTTTCCAAAGATCCTCTGCATGTGTGTTTAGGTAAAATAAACACTGCTAAATAAGCTGTGCCACCACTCTGGGCGCTAATAAGCTTCCTGTCTGATACCAGAAGAATACAAATAAATAGTGCCTTTGACTGTTTTAATTGATAGACTTGCTGGGCCTTTGACCAAGCAATTACATCTCAAAATGCACTTCTGCAGGAGCTAAAACATGAAGTGATGTTAGTTAAAAAAAAGCAACACAATAAAAACAAACCAACTGTGGGGTGTCCCAGAGGCTGATGATTGACTTCAGCTTTTATTAATTCATCTGCAGTGCATTTCCTGGAGCTTTTATGGTTTAATTGAGGTTAAGAGGTTGGAATCTGTGGTAAACAAAAGAATGGCATATGGGCAGTCTGAAATTGTGTATGTTTAAGTAAGAGCATTCCTTCTGGTCACTTGTTTTCATTGGCCAGTTACTCTTGACTCACAACTTTTTTTAAAAAAAAAAGTAAAGGTGTAAACATGCATTGCTAGCAAGTTAATGATTCATTATGTTTTATCACGTCCTAACATACCTCTAAAGAAGAGAAGGTTGAGCTGGGCTTGTGTTTGACCTCCCCCTTCAGATTAAGGACATTTTTTCTTTAACCCCTTACCTGTTGTGGGAGGGTCCACAAGCTCATTTGTTTTGAATCATAAGAAGAAAAACACCTTCTCTTCTGCCTTTCTCACTTCCCTCTTCCAAGGGTCCACAGCTGTTCTCTTAAAAATTCAAATGGAAAAAGCAGATGTGGGAAAAAACTTTCCAGAAGCTTTTCATTATAGAGGCTATGGGGAAGTGGGAGTCAGTTTCTTCAGCTGTCCGAAGGAATCTGTGCGCATGTGTTTGTTTTTTTATGGTCACTTTTTGGTCCTATTTTCAGTTCTGTTTTGAGCCCCATGAATGTCTTCACTGGCTGTGATATCCCCTTGTGAAAGGGAACGTGTACTGGCCAGTGCAGCCGTTTGACAATTAAGATAAACCTCCTTATGTTGAAAAGTTCATACTCCGAGGTCTTTATGCTGTTGATAAAGTTTATGGCATGAATTACATCAGCTAGCAATAATAGTGCTCACCTGTTGCCCTCAAGTCTTTCTGCAGACATCTGTAATTTATATACAGCTGTTAATAGTGTGTAGTCCAGAGCTTAAGAGAGCATGTCAGTATAATTATATCAATAAGAGAAAATTTTCCTCTTAATATTTCACTTAATAGCAGCTTTCACCTGTCCCAGAAAGTCAAATGTGTTTTTCTCACTTGCTTTTAGTTTAGAGCAATCTTTTTAAAACTCCTAGGTCTCATTAAGCTAAATACTTATTCTGAAAAAAATACTTTAATAACCCCCTTGTCTGCATTTTTTTTTAGTGTACTTCTATCTTATAAGGAATGCTCTACATAGCTGGAATCAAAAATTGCTTTATTAAGAAGTATAGTATATGCTGGCTCAGGGAAGGAGGCACATGGAATAGCCTCTATATTTGCAAAAGGACACTCCTGGATCTAGTATTTGCTTTAAAAAAAAATTAAAAATGGATGCTTGAGTACAGAGTTGAAAGGAGAGGGATAAATCCAAGTTCTATTTGCTAGACTCTACATTATTGTTTGCTTTTCCCATCTCCCACACAAGAATTTGATTCTGCCATAATTTTCTCCTGGACCAGGACAAACATGATTTTAAACACAAAATGCTTTTTAAACTTACACGTAATCACATGCACACGCATACACGTGTACATGTGTTGTGCGTTAGTATAACATGGCCTGCTGCCCAGCTGCTTGTGATCCCTTGTCTTTTATCCATTGTGGAGGGTGAAGGAAAAGCCCACGGCTCCCTTCACAACCTGTCCCCTGAAGGTGGGCTGGGCTGTGGGTGGTGGGAGAGGGTGGCACTGCTGGAACCAGTGCATTGGGCTGCCCGTGCTGGGGTCTGCACCTGTCCCCAGGTGTGTGGGGACTTTGGGGGCAGGCGTCAGCCAGCAGCACCTCTGTTGCTGTGCTGGTGGTGGGTGCCCAGGTGTTGCTGGTGGAAGGGAGTCAGCCCCTTTGTTCAGGGCAGCTGGGGGTTGACTTACATCAAATCTTGCATGGGGATGGGGATGGGGTGGACTCCTTGGTTGGTATCTTGATGGTTCAGGTCTGTGCTGGCATTGATACTTAACCCACCCTCGAGGAGCCTCTCCCCTTCCTGAAGGATTGATCAGGTGCCACAGGATACTTCCTTGAGGGGAATGCCAAGAGCATTGGAGAGGAGAGGGCTGTACATAAAATGATACAAGTTGCTGAGGAAACTGTCTAAGCTAGCTGTAAAGTCAAGATGATGTTGGCTGCTGTGCATTTGACTGCGATGCAAACTTCCATCTCTTATTTCTGCTAATATCTGAACTTCAGCTGTAAGGTGCTTGTGCAGCCTGGGCTCAGTCCTTGAGAGGAGCTTACCTCACAAAAGGTGTCACACAGCGGCTCAGCCTTTTGAGTTCCTGTTCCACCTCCTCCTTTGAGCTGAGGTGTAGAGGATTTCAGGCAGTGGTTTCCCAGGGAGTAGGGATGGAACGAGGGGGAGGACAACACCGATAAAGTCCTCTGCACTGATGCATTCCTGCTGACAGCCTGTTGAAATCTCTGCTTTGGGAGAGAGCGAGGTGCCTGGCTGAAGGACGGGGCGCTCCCCCATGTCATGGGTGTTTTCAGGCAATGGCCCAAGGTGCCACCTGCCTTATCACTTACACGAGTCTGGAAACCTTGAGTCTGGTTTGTTATTCCAGGGAGACCTCATTGCTTTATGGCAGTCTCCTGGGACTTTCAAGCTGTTTAAAAGGTTGATGCTGCCTGGTTTGTGCTGTGATGCTGGTGGAAACATTGATTGGCCCTGGAAAATGGATGACTGTTGGGAGTGTTTTTGTTTTTAAACATCTCATCACGTGCGTGCTGTGAGCTGCTCCCAGTGCCAACAGAAGCACGGCACTGATGCTCTCACCTTCTCAACAGGTACATGGGATGAAGGGAGCCTGACACCCGTCTGGAGAGGAGACCCCGGCCCCTGTGGAGCTTTCCACGATGAGCAGGGCACTGCTGGCAGGCAGGATGCAGCCAGAGATCCGGAGCGTCTGCGTCTTCCTGCCCACCCGCGAGCAGCTCAGCCTGGCCGTCGGGGTGAGTGGCCGGGAGGGAGGCTGGGAGGTCGCTGCATGGAAGCCACGGTTCAGTTTTGTTAGCTCCCATTGTTCTCCCAAAAGCCTGGTGCTGGTCTGCTGACCGAAAGGCTATTAGCCAGCTTAGGGTAATTGGTGCTCCGCTTTCTAATTGGGCAGCTTCAACTCATTCGCAGAGTTCGTTAAAAGTCATGGCTGTGTTGTAGGATGGGGGTCTCCTCTGCTCTCTGTTGTTATTTACTTTTTATTATCTCTGAGTGGTTTTGCTGCTTGTAATAATCCAGCAATTTTTAAAAAATTGAACCTGAAATACCGTGATTACTTAGCAAGTATACCCAACATATGACTGTTTACTTTTGTAAAGAGTCCAGCTATCCCTGGTTTTGATAGCCTGCAGATCCCTTCAAAGAGTCTAAGGCAAACAGCCATTGAGGTTGGGGTTTTTTCCCTCCTCTTGAGTACTCGTGCATACAAAAAATTGAGGTAAGTTGCTTCATTTCTTTGATTGCTGCCTCGAATGTCTCGAAGTGTGCACGAGTGACAGCAGGGCCGGCTCAGCTGGCAGCCCAGGGTGGCACGGTGTCTGCACAGCACGGTGCCTCTTTGTGCAACGCCGGCTGCTCCTTGAACTTGTGAGAAACTGAGCTGACAAGAGGCCCTTGGCGTTCAGAGGACAAGCGAGTCTCAAAGATAAATGCTCTCTTGTGAGCGTGTGCGTGCACTCGCATGGGCTGGGGAGGTTTGGTTTGGTTTTGTTTTGGGTAGGTTTTTTCCCCTGCTTTGGGATGAGGAGGGGGAGAAGACAGTTGAGGTGAACTGTTTTTTAAGTACTTGATTGAAATGGTGGCTTTTGAAACTATGCGTGCTAATCTTCAAAATCCATGTCGGAATTTTCCTACCTGCTGTCTGTAAGTGTAGCGTCCTTAACTGAAACAGCCCCAGGGGCTGGATGGAATAAAGCTTTAACAGCAAAATCTGGGACGCTCTGCTTCTAGGTTACTGGTTCAAACCCAGCCCATCCACTGCCCCAGAAGGCTTCTGCAATCTGCTGGCTTTTGTGCAAGGCAGAAAACGATGATTTAATTAAGTTCTTGGCAGCAGGTGTACAGGCCTGGGTAATGGTCTGTTGCAGCTGACCCTAAATCTCACCTTCTTATAGCTCTTATCAGGGAGGCTAAAGATGGGAGATAGCGGAGCTGGCCAGCCGTGGGGAAGGTGCAGGCTGGTGTGCAGGAGGGCAGTGCACCAGCAGGGCTGACACTGTCACTGCTCCTTACTGACTGTGCCTGAATGGAGCTTGCAGCTGTTCCTTCACCACTGGGTCATGCTCCGGTAAATCACGAAAACCTGCAGTTCGTCGTAACATGAATTTGGGGTCAGAAGGACTTCTGAGATCGAGTCCAGCCGTAAACGTGACACTGCCAAGTCCACCACTAAACCAGGTTCCTAAATGCTACATCTGCATGTCTTTTTTAATAGCTCCAAAATATTTAATAAGCGTAAGAAATGGTCCTTTGCATTGAGCGCTGATAGGGACAGGGGAAAAGTGCTGTGTCCCCTCCTGTTCCCCTGTCCTGTCCCAGCCTGCTGCCCCTCCAAAAACCTGGGGTGCCTTGTGCATCACCACAGAGTCCTGCAGAGGAGTCCTCCACAGCACCCCTTTTGTATTCCTTTTAAAGACATTTGCCCTTGTCATTTCTGATGCCCCTTTCTTTCATGTCTGGGAAATTGGGAAAGTATGTGCTTGGAGATGCCTGCGTGTGAAAGGAAATAGCTGCCCGGGCCAAAACATGAGACCTCAACACACAGTTGTGTCCTAATTGCATAGAGAGTGAAACATGACCTGTTACAGCTGGGCAAGTCACCAGAAACAGCTTTTCATTTGGCTTCTGATTTTACCACAACACTCATTCAAAACAGCAACAAAAATTAAGATTTCATAGCTGGATCTTTTTTAAAGAAACATCAAGGCAATTTTCTAGTGATGTTGGTAGAACCCAAATGTAATTAGCACAACCACAGATGATATTTTGTGCATTTATTAGAATAATAATGCCACTACTAAAGATTTCCAAAGCCTTTTAACCTCTTCAGTGTGGAATGCAAATACTAAACAAGCTTGCAGCTCAGTGAGGTAGGTAGGAATGGTTATCTTTCCAGCAGAATTAATTATAGATCCTTCCCATGATAAGCACAGTGTTTATGCAGGTAATTTCTCCCTCCCCCCTCCCATATAAATTCCACCCTTCCAGATAAGAGTTTACCTATATGTGTTTTATGTGGTCACATATAGATTGAAGCTTGCTCTTTAAGATGGGTTTGTCTTACACCTTTCACAGATAGTGCTGTTGAAGAGGGAAGAGCAGGAGCCATTTTAAATTCTCTTCCCCCCACAATCGAGTGTCTCTTAATTAACTGCGATGTCTACCTTTCTGAATATACAATGAATCTGGGGAGATGGTGAGGAGTAAAACTGCCTTCTTGGGACCAACAGTGAACATGAGGGCAAGCAGAGCAGTGAGGGGGACTAGTGGGTGCTGCAGCTCACCAGCTGCCCTGAGGAGGGCAAGGCAAAGTGGGAGAAATTTTTGGAGTGGAGGAAGTCTGGTGAGGTCCTGCGTGTTGATGAATGGCAAGCATAGGTCTGAAGTCCTTCAGTTGTTCTGTGAACAGGAGAGCCGATGTTTCAAAGCACATGTGCCAAGAAAAATAGACATAGGTAACTAATGCACGTGAACATCTGTACACAGAGTAACCTTGGAGTAGCAGTTGCCTTCTGTAAACTTGCCCTTGATTTCACTTTGGACTACATTTCACGTGTAAAGAAGCCCTGAGCCTGATGTGGGGCAAAGCTGAGTATCAGTGGAAGGAATGAGTCATAACATTTCTGGGATCAATCTTGGCACAGAACTGTATGCATAGGGAGGAAAGTCCAAAGAGAAGCACCCAGATAACAAATGCAAAGGGAAGTATCAGTTGCTTTGGGCAGAGGGAAAAGTAGGAGGAGGGAACAGCAATTGCAAATGTAATTGGTATTGCATAGCCTTTAAGGGTGGGAGTAGAACTTGATACAGAAGGGAAGTGCCAAGAGGAGAATGGACAAGGTGGTAGTCACATACCTGCTGTGCAAGAAATCTGCTTAAATCACTGTTTAGAGCTGAGTGCCACAAAACTGTCACTTGAAGTGCTCAGTTCCCTAGAATTAAGAATCTTAAAGCAGGTTTTTCTTCCCTTAGGTATGAAAACTTGCCACTTACGAAATTCATCTCATTGTATAGCATTTACAGAGTCCTGTGCTGCCAGTGACTCTTGTATGCCCATAATAATTCTGGCTAGAGGTAGGTCACATCTTT
This sequence comes from Melanocharis versteri, assembly GCA_013397845.1. Classification (NCBI taxonomy): domain Eukaryota; kingdom Metazoa; phylum Chordata; class Aves; order Passeriformes; family Melanocharitidae; genus Melanocharis; species Melanocharis versteri. The sequence continues at coordinate 28,885 of VZTG01008989.1, read as the reverse complement.
CTTAGCAAATCCTTCCCAGGTAGGAGAACATGCTGAGAGCTTTCTCCTTTGGCAAAGGAGACTGCTCTGTGCCCAGCATTACCTTCCAAATGTGTGTTCTTGGTGTCTGAGCAAACACTGCATTTAGGTGTGAGACTGAAAGGGTGCAGTCTCACACGGAGACTCATCATAAGACCCAGATGTGGTTTTGGGTCTTATCAGAACTGTGCGCTACCTCCTCCCTGCTCAAAGCTTACACGTGTTTGCATTGGTGTAGTGCAGGCTTCAAAGCTCCTGATAAAACAGTAGCGAGTGTCTGGCTAGTGATGCCTTGCCGAGTAGAAGAAAATGAGTACTTAAATGACCTGTTTCCCATTGTCCATGTCTAGTGACATGGTACATCCTGGGGCAGGGAGGTGAGTGCAAGCCAGTTTCTGGGGTGTGTGGCATACATACCTACTCTAAAAGAGCTTGAAAAATTAGGATGGTGATTGGTTTGTAGGAGAGTTAAGCAGTTGGCTCCTGCCCTGTCATCTTTCTTGCGTGGTAGGTAGCACTGCACTCTACCCCTGCAGGCAGCTGCTCCTGGCACTGCTAATCTGCATCGTCCAGCAGTGGAGTCATGAAATTCCAAAGTCCTGGCCCATTTTGCAGCTGCAGCTGGCTGCACCCTGGCCTGAGCTGGGGTTGTCTGTGTCAGCACTGTTCTGATCTCCCCATCTGCTCTTTCTCTGAACTCCTTCCCCCATGTCTCTGTGGGTTGGGGGGTTTCTGTCCATGCCTGTGGTATGTCTGTCAGTATTCCTGGGAGTAGAGTGCAGTGGGAGAGGGGAAATGAGGCTGTAGATGGGAGGACATTTAGTGGGGGAAACTTCCAATGACAGTACACATCCAGGTCTGCACATGCAGTTAACCAGAACCATGCTCCTTCTGGGGGAGTCTGTGCATTACAGGAGCCGGGGGGTATTGGAAGGTCTCAGTGTGCAGGGAAACAGGCAAGGGCTTACAGGCCCTTGGCAACAGCTGCCAAAGATGAAGATGTTAATGGCTGTGTGACTAGAAGTCAGCAGGAGACAGAACAAGCTCTTCTGTGTGGGGTACAGAGCAACCACATCTCTAACCTATGAGCTACTCAGAGTCTTGTGTTTATTTGGGTACTTTTGTTCCTGGTTCTTCTGAATGAAAAGTTTTGGTTTTGGTTTTTTTTCCCCTCAAAAATATCTGCAAGAGAGCAGTATTTTTATTTCTGTAATTATTAGTGATTATTATTCTATGATAATAGCAGTAATACTGAAAACAAAGCATGTTCTCTGGTGTGGTTGTGTTTGGGTATTTTGCTTTGGTACCCAAAAATGTATTGGCCTGCAACTCTTCTTTAGAAGAGTTGCTCCATCCAGGTGTGTGAGCCATCTGTAATGTTGGATTGGTTGTGTCTTTCAGGTCAAAGCCACTGGACAGGAGCTCTTTCAGCAAGTTTGTGATTTAGTGAAGATTAAAGAGCCTCACTTCTTTGGCCTCAGCATTGTTAAAAGTAAGCAAACTCAATGCACGAGCAAGTGAGTTGGCAAACATCCACAGCTCCGCTTGTGTATTTACAGTGTGTGCATATATACACAGTGGCTGTGCCTGCGGGGGGAATTTGATTGTAATAAGGTCACAAAGTATGTAGATTATGCAGAGCCTTCCCAGAGCTCTTTTGATCTTTGGTATGTGGGCAGACAAATTGAGTAAGGGGGGGGGCTTTTGTTCTCCACCTTTGTTCTTAGATTCCACCTCTTTGTGGGGCTTTCTTTCTCTCCTCTAGTGGGAGTTGCTAGTCAACGTATTTGTTACTATATTCAAAACTATAGGTATTGAACAGGAGGTGGATTTTAAAAGGACTTTGGGGCTGAAAGTGTAACTTGTCTTCTGAAGTCACACACGAAGAATGTGGTAGTGGGGAGGAAATTCAAATGATTGTGAGGGACTGAATGCATGTGTGGGACACATTGGGTTTTGAAATATCACATGGGAAATACAAAACTTCTTAGTCCATGAATTAAAGTCCAGTTTGCTTGGTCCTATGGCTTGGTATTGGCCAGGAAATGGTGTTAAGATGATGCCTTAAAGAAGCAAATTGATATGAGAGATCACATTTCTGGTATGGTGTGAGCATTGGCATTCCCTCCGACACCCCAACTCTTAGTAATTAGAGATGGATCTGTTGTCTTGTTTATCTTGCCTCCCCACATTTCCAAAAGCACTGAAAGACTTTTCTCTCCTCCAGAAACTTTCTAAAGCGTGTTATTTGCTACTGCGATTCTAGATATTTCATTGAAATTACAGTAGTCCTTTATAAATCCCTCTAAATAAGGTTTCTTTTGCCTCTTTATAAATATGTAGGATAAAATAAGGGGTTTTTTGTAAGTTCGTCTCTTTTCTTTTACGCTTTCATTCTGTAAGAACTGCTTTTTTTGGGTGCAGCATTCAAGCTGAGAGGAACATAAGCTTTTTATCTCCATAAGGCTTGTAGCGTCCCCAAGAGATTCCTTAAACTTAATATACCTGTGCTTTAGACTAGTGCATTTTTGGGGTTTTTTTTAATGTGAGAAAGACCTAAATGCTCTTAACTTTTTTCACAAATCATCTGTGCTTCTGAGTCCTCCCTTTTGCAGCATTTTTTAGCACCAAGTTTTGCCTATTCCGCTCGCAGGACATCTTGGCTGAAATTGGAGCCCCTGTCCTCTCTTGTAAGACAGGGCAATTTCATTCCTGTTTTCTTGGAATTCTTCTCCTGTTCTTCCCACATTTCTTTGACTTGTTCCCCCTTCACATGTTTTTTGTTTCATATTTTCCATACCCTGCTTTTTCCTTCCCTCACGCCTTTTCTGTGAAGTAGTTTCCTTCACCGTGTCAAGCACAGGGGTTCTGGTCCCAAAATACCCCACTGTGGCAGATGCCTTTCAACCTTTTGGAAATGCATGGTAACCACTGCATCCCAAAGAACATAATAAAGCTGTTCTGACTAGACTTTAGAGTATATTGTCCACAGCTTAAAGTGGAAAGAGTCTTCTCACTTCACAAAAGTATTCTTCCTTTTTATAGCAGCTAATTCTTCCAGAAAGCTCTTAAAAAGTCAAGGAAAAGAGTTACAACAGTCCAGTAGCCTGAATTAGCATCTCTTTTTTGCTTTTTTGGGGGGTTGGTTGTTTGCTTTCCTGAAAGGAAATACTTTTTCTGTTCCACAACTTGGTTTCTTCTCCACCTTCTTTTGGTCAACAGACTGATGAGCATCTCCTTTGCTGCCTGTGGTAGCTGAGGTCTTGTAAATGTAACACTCTGAGTAAATGTAGCACTCTGAATCGGGCGTTTGGAAGTAGGCTTTAAGGCACTGCCTGCTTCTCAGGGATTTTTGACTTCACAACAAGGGAAACGCTCAGGTCAGGCTGTGAGGAAGCCTGGGTGAGTTTTGCATTCCCAGGGTTGCCTTGTGGGTGCTGAAGTCGACTGCCTTGGCTGAGGCTGGGAAGGGGACGCCTGGGCCTGGTCTGTCAGGAAAGGCTGAGTTAGGTGTCCAAAAAATGGAGAGGAAGCATCTACATTTTTGAACAAGGTAATCTTCTTCTGCATCGTGCTTTCACCTCTGTGCTGTAGCTCCAAGAAGACATTTTTTCAAAAGCAGGCACCCTGTTTTAATACTGATATCTTTCCCAGTTTCTTAATGTGTATTTATTTTTGGCGGTCTGATACTGCCACATGCAAAACAAGGTATTCTAATCCACCTGCATCCATTACTTTGCTGCTAATTTGTCAACAAAACCCTGACTGTCAGCAGTAGCAAGAGAATGAAAATTAAAGGATTTCTACAGAACTGTAGCCAATCACACTGCATGGATTATCTGGATTAGGAGCCCATTTGACCTGCAGACATTGTACAGATACACTAATGCTCAGTTGGTCTCATAGTAAGTATGTGTGAGAGGGGGAGAGGTTGGGGTCCTTAATCATAAACAGAAGTTTAACCCCTAAGTGTGGCAAAAAGGAAAACAGCACCGTAAAGCACCACGCACGCTGCAAACCACGAATGCTGTAAGATCTAAGCTGTAGGTCTTGGAGCGAGTTTCCCAGCATTGGATGCCTAAATGTGTTGCCTTCTCTTCTAGCTGTTGCAGATGCTGAGGGCAAGCTTCAGGATTAAAGGTAACAGTAACAGTGTCAGGATAGAATTTTTCATCCCTTCTGCTCTTGAACTGTTTTTTTATTCTCAAGAGGAGAACCACTTCAACCAAATACACCTGGGTAGAAAAAAACTTGTGTCTATAAGAAGTTGATCACTTTGAAAATCAAGTTCGGGAATGTGCATTAATGGGAGGTCCCACAAACCTTGGGACATGTTGCTCTTCTAGTTTTGTCACAGATCATCAGGCAGGCTATACTTTGCATGCTCCTGCTGCTGAAGTGCTTTTTTTTTTTTTTTTGCTCGTAGTTTGCTCAGTGAAAGATCCTGCAACCCTGCCAGGTTCAATCTGGTTCCATAGGCTTCAGCAGCTGGGTCTTATATGGCAAATCCTCCTGAGGGGTCAACCTTATCTAGTGCTCTGCGGGAGGCTTCCCTCTTGTTATCGGAAAGTGTGTGCAGCGACACATTCAGTCTTCAGAAAACAAAACTGATTGTCAGCAGACAAAGAACAGCCAGGCTTCCTTTGTTGTTATAACCCAGATCCCTTCGATCCTGAGTTTTGGGCAATGCCTTTTTAGGAGCAAACCTTGCTTGACCTAAGCAGATGGAAGCCTTCAACTGGGAAGGAGCAAGACTGCAGCTCCTATACCCTGCCACTGTCTCTGTGCCCTCTTATGAATTTGTCAGGCTGGCTTTCTTATTAAACCAAATCCCTTTGCTTCGGCTCCCCTGCCTCAAGGATGATACTTTGGTTTTTACAGCTATGGCTGTTCACCGTGCCAGGCCCATGCTTCCCTGCACATGCTTACCAAGGAGCTCAGTGATTAACTCTGCCAAAACCACGCTGCCTCCAGTTAACTCTTCTGCATCTCTATATCCTCCAGTACTGAAGTTCGTGGACAGAATATGCTACCATGTTGTCTTTATATTACATGGGTATCTCTTATAACAAAGGGTCTCTTAGGAGACAAATAACAAAAGGTCTCTTAAATACCTTATGATGATTTCTATGCACCAGTCCTTCCTCACTATCCCTGCTTCTTGCCTGTCGTCTCTTAAATCTGCTTGCATAGTTGAATCTCCTTTATGAATTTCTCCTATATTCTATCCTAAGGTACAATTCTATTACAGTGGCTTTGGTATCTCAAAGAAGTTAAATGCAATATAAGAAAAACATGTGCAGAAATGTACCACCTGGAGGGAATTGCAGGGGTTCAGATGCCCAGAGAGTATAAAGTACTCCTTGAAAGGATTTACATGATCTCGTCCTGTGAAGGGGATTTTTTTGGCTGTACCTGCTGTCAATCGTTTTTCCTTCAGTATCAGTATAACATCCAGCCAAATGCTCTCCTGCCTGAGAATTGAAGGGGATTTATTTTCCCCTGGATGAGCAGTGCTGGAAATGGTTCTGCAGCTCTTCTTGTGCAGAAGAATCCTGCGTGCTGAAGTCTGAAGATCTTTGCCTGGGCATGCCTTGTTGCTAAATGTAAGATGCCAACATAAAATTCTTGCAGTATCTGTCCATTACCAGGAATGACTGAGCCTTTAGCTCAGTGTTCCGACCTCAACAGTTCCTAACAGCCACATGATCTCAGGCTTCTTGATATTGTCTCCTTTCATGCTACCCTCCGTATGCCTTGTGTCCATCCCAGGTAAAGTGACCTCAGCCAGGACCTCCCTGGCTTTACTCCCAGCCTCTGTAGTTCATTCTTCCCTTCACTTGGGATACATGTACTTTCCAGCTAAAGCTAAAAACACAAGGTTATCCTGAACCAAGGTCTTTTAGACCCTTTAGTAAACTAATCAACCAGGTATCAGAAAGTGGACAACATTTCTTTCTATTGGTTTGAAAGGTAGGAGCATCAAGAAGTTACGTAGAGATGATGGGAGCAGGTGCCATGTGGATAGTGATTTTGCCAAATCACTAATACTTGGAAGCTTGGGGAGATCCATATACAAAAGGAGTGTGTAGCCAGCTCTTCTTCAATAAACAGACAAAAAAATCTATGCTGGTGCTCAGGTTATGTGAGGTCTACAGCATGTGTTGTGAGGTATTTTTTAGTGTGGGGTTTCGTTGTTTTTTGGGTTTTTTAAGCTTCAGCTCTCCCCTAACCCTAGCATCCCTCTGTCCTGCTCCTCCTCTCTTTCCTGTTGCACCTCAAGGGACAAAGTGGTGTTGCCATGAAGCTTCTTGAAGTGTCTGGGAAAAGTTGAATGCAATAGCCATGGATAATTTTTTCCCTTCTCTTTTAGGCAGAAAATGCTTGCTATGTGGAAATCTGGCTTTGCACTAATTCGTATTTTATTTGAATCCTATTCTTCTGGACTGTCTAGTTGCATTACTAAAATATACTTGACTCAGCCAAATTTGCTAATGGGATCTTCCTGGCTGCCTATGGGGCCTAAGTGCTCTGACTCTGGGGGAGACACCTTTGTGGAATTTCTTGGTGCTCCTAGCCCAAAATGGGCACAGGAGGAGAACAGGTTTTTGGCATTCATCATTACTTAGCTTTTATGCAGAGAACTTACTTTTCATAAAAAATGAGATGAGGAGGAACTGGTTAATGCAAAATAATGGCCTTTGGGTTAACAATGACTCAGAACTGATTTGACCCTGTATTGCAGACATAATTTTCTGTTCCCACTTTTCCTGCAGTGTAAATAATGCCTATTGTAAGTCTGCAACACTCACTGGAACTGTGTCACTTTTTCCTGGGGACCTGGCCCATTATTTTTTTTCAACAATGCGTGTCCTATATTTTTTTAGATACATAAAATGTGCTAAGCTAATTTTGCAGAGTAGAAGCGATGAATGTTTTTCATTTGTGGTAACTGCTTTTTTTGAAATATGATTTTTACAGCATAAACTTTCAATCTCATTTGAGAATTCTTAAAGGTGAAATTGGGAGAAATGTGTAAATTGCCTCACTGCAAAGGAGCTGGCTGTCCAGATTCATTTCTTGGGATTGCAGTGCAGTGCACTGGTGAGTTGTGCCAGGTCTGGTGTCTGTACACACATACATAGGGAAAACTTTCAAGAGAAGCTGATGTATTTGTAAGATCACCTACGGTGCTGAGATGAGATTCATGAACTCGGTGTCAGTAGCTGCAGGTGGATGAGAGTGTATTTTTATGTGTGCGTGTTTCTCAGTCAGCTTCTTGATACCTTTCAGTTGTCCTTCAGCTGAGGCCAGTGAAGCAATGACAGTTTGTACCTGCTGAGTATCCAGCCCTGTTTGGATCCACAGATCAAATTTATTCTTCCCTGGAAAGGGGGCCATCTGTGCATTTCTATATTGTCCTTTACAGCACTGCTCAGAGGTGCTGCAGTTCGGTGCCCTCATATCTGTTAGAGATGCTTATTTTCAAAGCAGATAGTTTTAGCATCTGGCAAAAGATCTCTTAGGTTTCATCACTGATGCAGTGTAAGAAAAAAACAAAGCCATGCACAAACGAGTAGGGCTATGGAGGGAAATACCTCTTTGTTTTTGTAGAAGGAGGCTTACATTGCAGGTTGACATTCCAGCAATATTAACTTCATTAAGGCAGGAATGCAGTGCTGCATACTTGCACGGGAGGGAGGATGCTGGACTGGGCTGGGGAGGAGTGGGACCCCCAGGGAGAGATGATACGTTGGGGTGTCCTCCTGTAGCCTGGCTTATTCATATGGTTTGTGTGCACCTCTCAGTAGGCCTGATAATAACCTGGAGTCCTCAGGTATGACATCTGTGCCCTCACAAAATCATCTCTAACCTAGTTAACATGGCAGATAAATAGGGGCTGTGGGGTGTGGGTAACAAATGGTTTTACTATAGTGTAGCTGTTCTGTCAGAGTTTTTCCCTTTCTGACTTGAATTCAGGTGTGATGGGATGGTTTGGGGTATGTCACTGTGCTTGCTGCAATTTTTCTCCTCCTGATTGAGGAATAATTAACGTGTTTCTCTAAATGCCTCTGGGCATGGGATCATTCTTGAACTAGAAAGTAAAACTGACCCTTCAACTTGTTACAGCTTCTTAACAAGGTGTCAGCTAAAGACCTCAGTGCTGGCAGAGCCGATACAGGCTTTACCCAGCACTGCTGTGCCATCAGGACCAACTCCGTGCTGTGTGGGGAGCCCATAGTGGAGTGCTTGCTTTTCTCTGGGACTACCACAGCCCAGGGAGGGACTGGGTGCTGTGCTCATGTTATCCCACTCCTGTTGCTTGCTGTGGAATTGATTCCTAACTGAGCTTTTACTTACTTTTTAATAAAAGATTTACGGAGTGATGCTTACCGGCTTGGCAGCTGACAAGGGACAGAGACAAGTCTAACGTGAGCAAGCCTTTCTCTCTCTCACTGACTAGGACTTCTATCAGCCTCTTTAAAGGCAGTGTTATCCAATCTTAATGGACCTAGAGAAGGAAGGGCTGGGGCCAATGTAGCCCCCAACCACCCTATCTTACAGACAGAAACGAAGAGGCAGGTACAAGATGCAATCTCTGGGATGATAAAAACTCTTCCGCTCCTTGTCAAAACAGCAGAAATAACTTCTATATTATCTTGTGTGCTACAGCACTTAAATTCCCACCACCAGCGCTTCCAGATATTCCATAGAGCCGTTTTGATGGTGCTGTTAAATACTATTTTGTTTCTATATGTGATATGTTTAGTAACACGATAAACAGAAGTGTAAGTATATTAAAAGTACAGCTGCAATCAGTACAATGCAGGAAAGAGCATGGAGATGGAAACAGGGCTTCTTTGGGCATTGTCCTTTTTGTATCCAGTGTTACTGACATTTTACAGAAGGTTTCCTAGTAGGGTGATGTATGGGCCTGTTCTGGATAGCACCAGGTGTGGTTCCTTTAACTTGAGGTGGGAGCTGAAGGACATGGTGATAGGGGGTTGTTCTGCTTTCTTGTTTTTTGAAAGCCAGCAAAGAAAATATTTGCTGTATCTGCCCCTGTAAGGATCTGGAATGCTTTGGAAGGGTGGCTGTAAGGTAGCTCAGAGCCCCCTTTGACACCTGCTGTAACACTGGCCATGCCAGGCCTGCATCTGCCATACAGACACAAGTGCAGGCTCTCATTTGAAAGTCTGGGCTGGTCTTAAGGGGCAGAAGTGTGTGTTGTGAAGGGTTCTTTTTTCTTTGTTTTTCCCTCCTCTTTTTTCCTCTGCTCCTTTCATGTCTAAGGAGCAAGCTCTTGGTCTTGGCACTTATGTCACCTGTCAAAACACTGTCCTAAGCAAGATCAAAGAGTAGAGGGACTGGTCAGGTGAATGTGCTCAGCTGGCATTGCTGCTGCAGCCTGAAACACCTGTCAGGTCTTGTCTTTTTTTTTTTTTTTCTTAAGAGACTTGAAGACTCAGGAAAAAATCTTTCATTGGCTGAGTTGTTTGTATTTGATAATTGGTAAGCAGTGTTATGAAACATCAGCTTTGAAAGCAGCACAAAGCTCTTTCAAGATGATGTGCTGTTCAGGCTGTGTCTTGTTCACTCTCACTAGGGTGGAGAGCAAGTCCTGGTCCTTTAGTCTTTTGAGGCAGGCCAGGTTTCCCTTCCTTTCATTCATCTTTTCTCTATATGAAAGAAGTTGGGTGTGAGCAGGACACACCAGACCTTCTGAGGAAGGCGTTTGTATTTGGTCCTCTTGTTTCTCACCCTTTCAGAGGATCCCCTTCACATGCAGAGGATGAAACCTGTCAAATACCCAGCTCTGTTTACTGACTTGTGCCATGTTGGACCGTGGTGCTACATGATGGCAGAATACAAGCTTGGGTAGGGCTTGCTTGTTTAATAACAATAAAAAACTGAATCCGGTAAGCTGACAGTACAATTAGCTTGGTAAGGTGATGTTTCCCTTTTGTAAATGGCTTCTTGATTATAGAGCAGGAATTCTGCATTTTTGGCTAAGGTGTTTGGGAGCCTTTAGCTCAGGATCTCTTGAGGGCGTGACTGACCTTCCTTCCATGCTGTCTGGAGTAGCACATGTATTTAAGAGTACTTTTT
>VZTG01008989.1:0-18721 GCA_013397845.1 Melanocharis versteri | reverse complement strand
TTTTTTCCCTGCCCTGTCTATTCCCTGGTCACCTTTGTTTTAAAATGTATTGCTTGGAAATAACTTGTAGAATCATCTAAATGTTTAATGACTAAAAATTTCCAATTATTTTACGTTGAATTCCTTTTTTCTTATCTTTCAGATAATGAATATGTTTTTATAGACCTGGAGCAGAAGCTTAGCAAATACTTTTCAAAGGAATGGAAGAAAGAGACGACCAAAGTAAGAGAGGTGTTTAATTTTGGAAGCTGCTGCTTTTTTATTGGACTACAAGTGAAATGAAAACTCTTAAACTAAAGTCCATAAAGCATTTCTTGAAGATGGTCTGCAGAATACCTTTCAGTAGCAAGATGCAGTGACATGTGCACAACTGTACAATTACTTAAAAGAGCTAACACAGCCACTTATACAACTTCACCTGAGCAATAGTAGCCACATGGTTGCTGCTTGGCTGCTGCCGAAGTGGAGGAGGTCAGTTGGTCAGTTTTCCATTTGAACTTAGTCTGGATCTTAGTCTGGAGACCTCATTTTTAGCCTTAAGCAAAACAGCCTAAAATAACCTTTTGTGACTTGAATCTGGTACGAGGGAAATGACTGGAGCTGTGACTCTTCGCAGAGTACGTGCAAAAGGATGATGGAGGGAGAGGAAGGATACTTTGTTGGAGAAGAGTCCTAGTTCTTTAAGGCTAGCTAGCCCTGACAAGGGAGGGAAAAGCTACATGAAATAAAGACAAGCCTATGTAATTGTTTAATGCTGTTCATTCAGACATGATAATGCCTGTTTGTGGGTGTCATTAATAGAGGAGCCATAGTCTAGAACAAAGTATAGCATGCAATTGCTTTCAGGTATCTTAATTGGGTCATTATGACTTTTTCCACCTTGCTTAAGGGTTTTCTTTTGCAGAGTAGGCACACTTGCCATTTCTGCTGCTTAGAGAAGTTTGTAGATAACTAGTGAGGTTTGGGGATCTCTGTTATCCCCAAGCATGTGCTCTGCTTTTCCTAAACAAGTGAGAGTTACTTCAAAGACAGCCAGAGTTATGCAGAGGGCTGTCTGTCCAGCCAGTAAGAGCTTCCCAAAGCAGGTGTTTCTGGTTGCCTCCAGATGGGGTACGCTTTGAGGTTGCTTTGTGATTGGATTCTTGCTGCACTTTTCTGGGCAGGATAAGTGTTGAACCTCTGGTGATGTGAATCATAAAAGACTGAATGAGTTGCCAGTGGCAGTACTATAGTCTGAGATGAGTTAGCCTATTGGACTGGGTTAGTTGACGAGGATTTCATTCCTGTGAAGAGGTTTCAGGTGGAAAGCCCACTCCAGCTGATAAAATAGGGTGACTATGAACAAGTTCCAGAAATAAAATAGAGGTATTTGCATGATCAAGAAGCTGTCTGCATCAGATGTGGAGGGCATGCCATGTACCTTGTCCCAGTGAGATGGGTCTGACCAGCAAAGCGTTGGAACTGCCTGTGGGAGCAAAGTTATCTGTGTGAACATTAAAGTGGCAAAATAGGAAAGATGAGAGAATGAGCTAGTAAGATGTTGCTTTCTTCTTTTTCCCTTTTTTCTTTTTTTTCCTCCTGTTTAAACAAGCCTGTAAGTCAGAAAGATAGGCTGTAGTTTAAAACAACAGGGCTCATGCTGCCTTTCTTCTAACAGCACTCCTCAGTGTGAAGCAGACACCAACATTGCCTTTTGGTCTGTGGCTGCAGGAACGTGTGAATAACTAACCACGATCCCAGCCAAACGAAAGGCGTGGAGCTGATACCAGGCTGGTGTGCCTCAGCCCCAGGCAGTGACTGCTGAACGTGGCAGCGTGTGTGTCCATGCTGAGTGGTGTGGTGTGGTGCAGGGATGGATGGTTGCTCCCAGGAGTGCCCTGGAAACACCACAGCCGTGCCAGTGTGGCACGCTGCCCTGCCTCCTTGCCTGGCGCTTTGGGGGAGGCTGGGTTAAACTTGCTGCGTTCAGCACGAATGTGTTTGTGGTGCTGCCAGGTGCTGAGCTAGGTAACTGGGCCAGGCTGGGTGTCCCCAGGCTACACTGGGACTCTTACACCAGCTCATCCCTCCTATCCAAAAATCTTCTGCTCTTCGCAGGATGTTTTGTCGTTCAACCTGTCTGAATGTTTTGTGATGCCTCATTGTCATGAGCCTCCAAGACAGTCAGACTCCCCCCTAAAACTTGCCAAGAGCTAAGAGTATAAAATGAAAAGCAGTAAGGGAATGAACTTTGGAGAAGAGAACATTACCAGATAGGGTAACAGGAATTTTGGATGCTGATCATAATTTAATTTGTCTTCTGTCTTTGCTCTAGGGGACAGAGAAATTCACCCCTCCATTTGTTGCATTCTTTAGAGTACAATACTATGTAGAAAATGGAAGAGTAATAGGGTAAGTTCTCTGCTGTGGTAATTACTGTGTTTTGAATTATTCAGTGTGTTCTTAAAATGAAAGAAAAATAATGTTTCTTTGTTAAGCTCATCTCTGTGAGCTCATTGAAATAAGCTTAAAAAACCTGCCTGATTTTTTTTTAAGACCTTCACAGACTTCCTCACTCAGCTGTGAATGTTTTCTGCCTGAATCATACTCCATATCCCTAGGAAAATTGTGACTGCTTTTCCATCTGTGTTGAAAGAGCAGGTTGAATGACAACATTATCAAAACATGATTAGCACTCTTTTGCTTGTGTCTTTTGGTTTTATGAAAAGCACCAGATTAATATACCAAAAATAGTTATTTATACTCCAAAGCACATGCTTTGGATCCGTTTTTTGTATTTGAGCAGTGCTCTGTGCCATCTACTCCTGGAAATGGACTTTCATACATGGACAAAAGAAATTACTTCATAAGTTAGAGAGTTTTGCATTTGTAGTCCATTCACATGGAATATGGGCTGCACTCAAAACAGCACCACCCTCACCCATGGTACAGAACAAAGGATGAGGTAGTTAAAAATGAACAACTGACAGAGTTAATTTACATCAGCGCTTCTGGTGTGGCTCTGTCCCTGGGGGAAGCCAAGAGCTGGGATCATTTAGGTGGATTAAAATCTTTACCAAATTTTTGGCATTGTTCTAGTCTTAAACAAAGCTTGTGGTTTTCTGTGTTTTCTCTCTCCATAGTCTTTCATTTTTGGATACAGGGGACTCTTTCTTATGGAGTCTGTTTGGCTGACAAGTGTTTTTTGTTTCATTTTGCTTTTTTTGTACAAAGAGAGATTACATATCATTCTGCCACTCCCGAGGTACATATCCTTTGACATCACAGGCATATTTCTCTTGCACTAGTAGTTTAATTGGAGAGGTTTGTGGAGCCATGCAGAGATAGTTATCTGGCCCCTTCAAACTATACTTGCACACTTTTACAAGCAGACTGTAGTGTCCAGCACCTCATCTGCATGTACATGTCAGCAGCCTGCTTCCCATGATCTCTGAGGGCAGGGGGTGTGTGGTTATCAGGGCTAAGCCATAGTTATGCCTTATCAGACAATCCCTCTTTAGCAGCTTGAGGAAGAAGACAAAAACAAGCCCAGGGCTCCCGTGTCTTTTGATCTACCTTGCAGGGAATTAGCTGTTGAAAAGTATCATGAGCCTAAGGCAAGGTGAAACAAAGAAGCAGTGCCAAGTGTAGAGGGGAGAGGAGGACAGGTGTGCGAGAAATAGGACTGGGAGTCCAAGGGAGTTGACTCTCCTGGCTGCTACAGGCTTTCCAGGGAAACAGAAGTGCTTGATTGTAGTCAGTCTCCAAAACAGGTGTGATGTGATTTTTCTTTCATCTACCTTCTGCCCTAACTTCTTAGATCTCATGGTCCTCAAGGTAGAAGCTACCATTTCTCATGTTTGTACAACACTTAGTGGGAGAAGACCTTGATCTTGGTTTGGTGCTCCTTATACACACAACTGTATCAGGGTGGCATTGGCATACATCAGATGTGTCAAAGTTTAATCCCTCTTCTCAGCAGGATGATGTTTTTGAGGGGCCTTATCTGAACTTTGTTTTTGAAGTAAATTTGCCTTTTTCTTGCAGCGATAAGGTGGCACGGCAGCTCTACTACTGCCATCTCAAAGAGCAAGTACTTATGTCTCATTGCAACCACAAAGAAGAAATCTACTTCTTGCTGGCTGCCTACAGCTTACAGGCTGACTTGGGCAACTACAGAGAGAAGGTCCATGCTGGCAAATATTTTGAACCTCAGGCTTATTTCCCACAATGGGTAAGTTTGGGGGGGAACCTTTCTGTCAACAGGTTATGCATGCAGCAGGAGCTATGCCAAGGTGGTACCTAACTGCAGCCATGCAACTTCTCCATCTCCCATTGCAATGATCAGGCAGATGGGTAGAGTGTCATCCTGAAGGTCCCTCAAGAGATATCTCTTGTCTTTCCACTGGATGTAGGTGCACATTTCTGGGCTCACTGATCAGTAAGGTGGTGATTCCTTGGTGGCGGAATGTGTTGGTGTCACATGAACAACTCTGACAGCGCAGCCGTCTTTGTTTAATTCTTCTATGGCTTAAAGGGTTGTGTGTTTCCAGTGGTACATCGGCAAGATCTGCGCAACCCAAGCTCTCCAGAAAACCTCAGGGCTGCAAAGCCAAGTCCATTGCCCTTTGTTCCTATCTCTGTAATGCTTGCCTCAGGGATGGATAGATCCAAACCCTACAGGGTAATACTGCTGTGCAGTGCCTCTGGTGCTTGCTTTGTCATTAATCTCTGCCTCAAGTGCAGTAAGAGGAAAAAGAAAGGGTTTGCATGTTTGTTTATAAGCATGTGCATGTGACTTCTGCCCTTCAAGACTCACAGCCAAGAACTGATTTAGTTGTCAAATGAAGGCAGATTAGCTGACTCTGTTAGTTGGCTGCTTGTCCCAGGCAAGTTACATCTCCCCTGTAAGATGGCACTGTTCCCTGCTTTGGGGAGAAGGTTCAGATCAGTGACAGGACTTGTCTTGAAGACTGATAGTCTCTTTTATGCACAAATCCTAGCCTGCCTGCCTTGCTGTGCAGCAGCATGTGCCTTTCTCCCAGACAACAGGCCCTCATCCCATGCCATTCCTTGTTACAGAGTGTGAGGAGGTAGCTAACAAAGGGCTGGAAAAGGTGGGTCTTGTATGCTGTTTCTGAGGCAGTTAAAGGGCTTATCACAGACTGTTGCTCACCTGCGCTGAGCCACAACCCCAAGCAAGTATGTGGGTGATTTATTACATCATTACAAACAGCAGAATCTGGCAGGCACGGGGACGCTTCTCTCCCTGCCCCTGGGCTCCTATGGGGAGATAGTGAGCAGTCTCCTCCTCCAACACAGTCACTTCCTTCAACACGTGCTTCATATCATTTGGCCAAGGGCTGCGCCAAGTCTCGTGCCAGTGAGGAGAGGCAGTGCTGCCCTGGGCTGACCCACCCAACTTTGAACCGTGGAGCTGGCACATCTCTTTCTGCTGACACTGCACAGCTGATGGCATCGATGTTGTCCTCCACCAAGGCCAGCCTTCCTTGTTGGGAGGGCAGCTAATCTGGCAGGGCATGCTGAGGTGTTAGCAAAGAGAGTAAACAAGGGTTTTAATATCAAATGTAAGTGGGAACTGGGTGGTGATGGGATCTGGTTAGTTTGAGTCAGGACAGGTTGTTTCTGGAAGGATGTTCTCAGGTACCTGGTGCAATCCAGTTTCAAATGCCCCTGGTGGTGGAGGATGTTGTGAATTCAGCCAATCATTCCTCTTACCCGTCACTGCCACTCACAGCCTGAAAGGAACCAGTTGGGCTTGGGAGGGGGCTGAGCTGCCCAGTAGCCTTGTGCGGAGAGGGCACGTGGGCAAACACAGGAACTGGGCACTTGCAGGGCAGGAGCAAAAGGCCCAGTGCAGGTTTTTCTACTGCTTAGTGAAGCCACGTGCCTGCCAACCACTCCCAGTAGATAAAAAAGTACCTTGAGATAATGTTATCCAGCCCTTTGAGAATGGAAATGCTAAATAAGCCTAATGTGTAGTTTCTGGTCTTAAAAGGAAAACCTAGTGTTTCTGCCTGTTTGGAGATGTCGCTGCTGATTGTGTTGGCATGCAGAACAGTATTTGTTATCTGCCCATAAACATTTATGGATGCCAAGGAGTTAGGAAAACTAATTCCAATACTTAAAAGTGAAAAGAGCTGACACGACCTCTGTAGTCTCGGCCTGTTACAGTTTTGCCAGTAGGATCTGTTTGGAAACATTGGTGTCATCGGGGCTGCTTTAAATGCTTATCCTCCAGGGAGGTAGAGGCGAACATGGACTAACATCTTGAGGGAATATATGAACCTCCTCCACCTCCAGCCACTGCTTTGCTGTTGATCACAGCTGCCTCTCATGGGGATTGCTGAAGAGTTGCTGACCTGTTTGTTTTCTTTGCGGTTTAGATAATTGCAAAGAGGGGGAGCGACTACATCTTGAAACATGCCCCAGAGATGCACCGAGAACAGCAAGGGCTGAGCGCTAAGGAAGCGGTGCTGAAGTTCATTAAGGAGTCCTGCCTGCTGGAAGATGTGCCCGTCCATTTCTACAGGCTGCAGAAGGTTAAACAAAGAGCTTCTTATTTTGAACTTCTATCCCATCATTAATTGAGTGCACCATTGCATTTTTCTCTATTTGTTTGAGAGACGGTTGCCTCTGATTCAGAGAGGCCAAACAAGTCTAAAATGCTCAGCCAATGAAGCCTGTCCCTACAAACCAATTCGTTGCCAATATACAGATATAGCTGGAATTTAGTTTTGTTCCTCAGCCAAGAAACTAGCCACAGGAATGGCAAAACTTCATATTTGTCCCTGCCTGTCAGTAGAATTGCACCAAGGAAATCAGTGAAGCCTCTTTTTTTTTCTTGTTGTAGTTCATTGAAATAATGACAAGAGGGCAGCCAGCTTTCACACAAATGTCATGTAATAACTGAAGGTGACACTGAGTCATTCCAACTTTTGTATCCCCTTCCTTCTCCAACCCTGCCAGAGTGGCTGGTGTTTTTTCAGCTGTATGCTTTTCTCAGCAGTTTGGGATTCCTACATTGTTGCTTGTTAGACTCCTTACCCAAGTCTGCTTATACAGAAGGTGCTTCATTTTCACATGCTGAGTGTTTAGATCTAGAAATAGGACTAATGAGAAGTTTTATGTTCCACTTAGGTGAGTGAAACCTGCCTATGCAATTAGTTGTGTCTCGGGCCTTTTTTCCAAATGGAGATATGTACTCTGTCAGACTCATAATTAAACTTTTTGGGTTTTTGTGCTCAGTGGGAATTATGTCTGGGAAGTATCCATGTCCTTTCAACATATCTAACAGCTCTAAATACTGAAGAAACAAGCATTTTCTAGCAAAAATAAGTTTTGATCTGTAGTCCAGGCTTAGTTGCTTGCAAACCATAGATGCTCACCTACCTCTCTTCTGTCCTCTGTTTTGATTCTTGATGCTGTTAATGATGCAGTGATGAGAGAGTTAGTTAAACTTGAATGCCATAAGAAATCCAGCTGGCAGGATGCAATATATTTTATATCCGAAAACACCAAGGCTGCAAAATTAGTTGCTCTTAATATCCAAATTCTTCTCTGACTTGAACTTAGGTATCATGTAGTCTTCCACGTGTTGTTTGATCCATAAAATATCTTATTCCTGCCGTGTGACACAGTTATCTCATTTTGTGGTGAGAGATGCTCCTCCTAGGTGACACTTGGGTCACAAATCACCTGATCAAGCACAGAGGGGTGCCAGGTGAAGGTGTTGGTGTGCTGGCTGCCCTGAGATTTCAAAAGCAGTCACTTTTGTTTTAACACCCTCCTCATGGCTTCTAATGAGGTTGGGAACTGCAAAAGAAAACACACCCCATATCTCTCATTCAGACTAATACTGATTTACAAAGCTCTTTGTCCTTAGGAGAGAGAAAATATTTCTTAATGACTTTGAACTGAAGACAGGGATGGTACCAGGGGCAAAGGGTGAGGTAATGTGACATCACAAGGCTTGTATCTTGCAAGCCAGCTGAAGAGAGAAAGTTGTGATGTAAAGTTTGAGCTCTGTGAGCCCATACATTTTTACCCCAAAATTTTCTTTCTGCTTTTCCTCCTAACAAAAAAATACATGTGTTCCCCTCCCTAACTCTGCTGTGTTAGGAGAGGCTGAAAGAATTAGTTTATGATATTTTTTTGTCTTCAAGCAAAAAAATCTGATTAGAGACCAAGTATATCATACCAAGTTAAAAGTCAGACAGTATTTCAGCCCAGGTAATAAAACCCATGTAAAACCACCTACTCCCAACACCAAGGTCAAATGTTAGAATGAGAGTCCCAGTAACTGGGCATTGATTAGTTTCCCCCAGCCAAGGGACACCTAAGGGACACCAAGGGACACCTAGCAAATCCCTGGATGGGAACAGCAGTGCTGTGGCAAGGAGAGGAGAATGAGTTCTCCTTCTGTTTTGGGCTCTCTGTTACCTGGAGAGCCAGAGTGGTGCTTGTTCAAGGGGACAGCAGAGACAGCACGTGGTTACAAGAGAGGTTACAAGGACCTCTGAGAGCAGTAATTGTCCATACTCTCAAATCACTAAAGCTACAGGATTCCTGTCCAGGGCAGCTAGGACATGTGCTGGTGAAATGCCTGAGCCTCCCACCATGAGGGGATTTTAGGTGTAGATATTTCAGGGGTCAACAAGGCAAGGTGCACTTCACAAACATAATAAAAACCAAATGAGCTGATGGCATCTGCACGATGAGGAGTCCTGCTACCTCTCCTGCAGTAGGTGCCAGAACAAGAGCGTGGTCTTTGTAGATTAACCTTTGACTCTTCTGTTCTTTTAGGATAAGAAGGAGGATCGACCGACAGTTATCCTGGGCCTGACCCTGAGAGGAATGCACATCTATCAGGTAACAGACTGCTGTGAAAGCCTTCTGGTGTAGCATTAACTCTGCCCAGTTCCCTGTCCTCCCCCCTCACCGCAGCTCCTCTGCCTCCCCTGCGAACACCAGGCTCCACATATCTCAAATTCTTGGTTGTTTGCAAATTCTTTGCACATTGCTGACTCCACCCTGTACCTGCCAGTCCCTGTGTCACTCTGAGTTTGATGTGTTGCAGGAGGTGAATCACGTTCGCCAGCTCCTCTACGACTTTCCCTGGTCGCACATCGGGAAGCTGGCCTTTCTGGTGAGTATGATGGAATGGAGGCCATCTGCCAGTGGCTGTCAGCCTGGGATGTGGCAAAGCTGTCGGCCTGCCTGTGCTGCTGCGTCAGGTCCTGTCACTTGCACGCACAAGACTGCAGCTATCTCTGGTAGCTCTGTGGCTGAAAACGTGCTCTTGCTCATTTCTTTGGCATCTTTCCTCTTTGTGCAGGGGAAAAAATTTGAAATCCAGCCAGATGGTTTGCCCTCTGCACGGAAACTGGTTTACTACACGGGTTGCCCCTTCAGGTCACGGCATTTGCTGCAGCTACTCAGCAACAGCCACCGGCTCTTTCTGAATATTCAGCCAGTTTTGAAGCAGATCCAAAAACTGGAGGAGGCTGAAGGTATGTTAGGGAACACCCAAGTGAATTTGGTAAGAGGAAGAGTACGGTGTGTTAGGCTCTCCTGTTGTTTCGTGGTGCCTGCTCTCATCTAATTATTGGTTTTTCTGCCTTATCAGGGGGCCAGTGATAGAGGTGTTAGGTACGTTTAAAGTCCATCCCTAAGAAGTGTTTTTGGCTCCCGCATTGTAGACTGTGATCAGAAAGTGTGTTTGTGTGAGAGCAGTAGAGGGGTAGTATCTCCTTTTAGGTGGTTTCTGTCTTTCCCTTCAGTGGGATTACAGCAGTGGCCTTGAGCTGTGCGGGTGCAACCAGTGGCATGTGCAAGTCACCTGTAGAAAGGCTCACTGATCAAGTGCCTGTGGGCAAAAGGCCCTGGCTTGTTTTGTGTCCGTTAGTGTCTCACGGATTTCCTGACCACCCTCAGCATATACAAGCCATGGAAGAAATAATAAATCATTAATAAATACCAGCTACAGGAATCTTGTTCTTAGCTGACTTCACACAGTGGTGGGTATTTCAAGAACCAATCTGTGTGTCTGATTTTAAAGATTGAGCACTGAAGTTAACTAAGTAATTCCCTTTTTTTTGTTTGCTTTTGTTTTGCTTTGTTGTTATTGACCTTCACTCTGAAACCTACTGTTTTCTGTATTGTAACTGCCTCTACCTGCCTGTTCTAATTTAGGAGATGCTGGGTTTACTGCAAGTATGACTAATTCTTTACAACCACCTGAGCATCCATCTGTTGAGCAAACAAAGTACAAAGCTGTCCCTGTATTTGTTCAGTAGCTGCAGCAGTTGTTTCTTAGTTGTTGGCTTGCGCCAACAGAACTTCCTGAACATATTTTGCTACCCTTCCTTAAAGTTCTCACTGGTTTCTCCTTCTTTCTTCCTCAGAGAAGAAACGCTACCGGGAGTCCTATATCAGTGACACTCTAGACATGGACCTGGACCCGTGCGACAAGAACTCGCGTGGCAGCGGGAGCAGCGGGGGCAGCCGCAGGGATAACCGCCTCTCGCGCCAGTCCACGGGGAGTCACGGCAGCTCCCACACCTCGGGCATCGAGGCTGACTCCAGGCACCGCGTGTCCGTGGAAATGTCGGTGGATGAGCCCTTCGGCATTGACCGGGTGCACAGGAAAGAAAAATCCTGCAGCTCGACCATCAGCTACGGTAGCTCTGGCATTGACAGTGGCAGCAAAGGCCGGGCTGAAGATGACACTCAGGATGATGGTAAAGAATTTGGATACGTGGAACAACTTCTAAGCCCACTTTTGTCTTCTCCTGCAGGAGGGCAGGGAGTAAGAGACTGTACAGCAGCTTGGAGCACGAGTGTAATGCTAACCATTCTCCTGCTGCTCTCTTCCTCCTAGAGCTTGAGCTGGCAGTAGATGAGCCAGAGGAGATGCCTGTAGATGAGCCTTTAGAGGGAGACCAGTTAGAGGAGGCCACTGTGGGAGAATCAGTTGAATCCCTGCCTCTAGATGCTGCTAGCTGCCAAGGTGAGATGGCTTTCTGCTGCTGCTCAATGCTGTTCTTTAGGGCTCTAGCAACAGGCATAATCTGAGGGATCTAAGAAAACTCTTATCTCCTTCCAAACAGCTGCCAGTGCTATTTACTGCCATACTGCAGCATTTGCAGGCAGCTCATGTAGAGTTTACAGGCCAGCATTCTGTATTGTACAGTGCTGCTCTCCTCTGTGCTCCCCAAAGTCTCCCTTTTCTAAATGTGCCAAGCTTATATTCAGTTACTGACAAAAAGTTAATTGAGGTAAACCTTTTGTAGGGAAGGAATATGCTTTAAAATCTTTTATGCCACAAAACAGCCAAGGAGTTCAACCACAGAATAGTGGGATGGTCACAGGAGTTCTTAGGTAAAGTTCTGTGGCTTGTGATACAGGGAATGCTACGCAACAGGGTTATGCAGAAGCTGTCTGGCCTTAATACATACAGCCTTTATAACAAAGCAAGAAGGGTGAAAACAGGACAAGTTGGCAAGAAACTGTTTTCTTGAAAGTTTTCAAACATTGATCTTTAGGGCCAAAAATGAGGACTTGTGAGCAAAGATCCTGGAGCAGTGAGGGTGCTTAATGATGTATATTTATCTTTAGAGGATAGCACTGTTTGAATGTGGCCTGTGAGAATAACTTCCCTTTCTACAGCCCACAAAACCTCTAACTTGCAATGCTTTTCACTTCCTGCTTCTCCTTTGCAGCTATAAATCAGGAATCTCTGTCTGTGGTGCAAGTCACACTAATCAAAATGAGAGGCCAAAGTGTGGAATCCCTTCACCAGGTAAGGGAGAGGTGGCTCAGCAGGAGGGTCTGTGTGTGGGCATTGAACCATGGTCTAGTGTAATGGACACAGCTGTAAATCAGGACACCTGGATTAGTTTGGATTTGGCTGATTTTTACATGGTGTAATCAAAACCAGCTGCTGGCCAGCTACTGTTCTCAGGAATAGGATAAGAGCAGTATTTGGGCTCAGTATAGAAAGGTTTGGAGCAATCAGCAGGGAGATCTTGCAAGCCAGTTATTGTCTACCTTAGTCTTCTGGATGGGACATGGAAAATCAACCACTTCCAGATTTTCAGTGCAATACAGAGCAAAGACCCTCTATGCAGTTTGGATGTGAGTTGCAAACTTGATCGTCTTGAAGCCAGAAGTAGCTTACATCAGAGCAAAACCAGATGCTCAAGTTCTAGTTGTTATATCATTTGTGTGATTATAGTCTGTGTGTACGGAAGTCTTTGTTGTCAAGGTTTTCTTTTCATCAAACACTTGAGAAAGGGAAACTATATATGGTAAAGTACATCATAGAAGAAGTTATATTTGGAAGAAGCTTATTAAAATGTCTTTTTAGGACTTCTTTTCAAAGTATAGCTGTACCCACTGGGGTAGAAATGTTGTGGTTTTTTGAAAAAACCCAATCAAATAAAACAAAAACCACAAAAAAAGCACCTCTACCCTTTCTTCCCTCTCTTAATCCAAATTGGCCTTATCTGCTGAGAGAATTCTAAAACTCTTAACAAGATTTCAATCAATTCTTAGGACTTTTTTTCAATTTTGCATGTTTCTTTCTGGACCCAGTCAAAAATTATAAGAAATTTTCATTTATCAGCAAAATAGTCCATAAAGTTCTGTAGGAGATTTGAATAAAATCTTGGTTATTTTTTCCAAAGCTAAAGACCATACAGTACAAATCATAATGAATTTATTCATCTATTTGAGTGGAAGACTTAAGAGCTCATGGCTGGAAGTGGGCATCTTGGTTAGAGCTGTAATGTTTTTAAAGTCACTGCTGTTATCAACACATGCTTATGCTGTTAAATGATCGTGAGGCATCTGTTTTATAAAAATGGTTCTGCTCAACACAGGACTGTCTCTATGATTGCAAAGACCTGGCTGCCACTTCTTTGCATCACATACTTGGTGCCTCCTTAGAAAGCTATCAAAATCTTCCTTACAAGGCCGTGTAACTAAATGCTGCAGGGTTTCCTTAGGATTTCTCAGACAGTGCAACATATTCCTATTTCTGGGAGTACAGCTGAGCCAGCACAGGATTTCCTCAGGGTAGTTTTTTAATTCCCCTCCCAGGGCAGTGAGAGAAGTAATACTGGGAGGAAGTTTTCTGTGCTGCCAACCGAACTGTCTTGGTTTCAAAATATTCTTGAAATTAGCCTTAATATTAGCATTTAAGAGGTGATTTTTGAAGAGCAAGAAAAAATACAAGTGGTGAAGCTGGAAATACTCTCAAATGGTCAATAATTCCTTCACAGAGGCTTGTGTAGCAAGATGGTGCCTCTGGGAATTACTGCTGATGTGTTGCTGCCCTTCATGGAACAGTGTTATGTAGATGAAACTGTTTGTTGCAATTACTGGACACTGTAACCCATTAGTTTGCATGGTTGCCTTCTGAACCTTCCTTTCAGCTCATTAGACTTAACTCAGCGTGTTCAAACACTTGGGGTAGTTTTTTGTTAAGTGCACTTTGTCCATTTGAGGACAACTGTGTGGATCTGCCAAGAACTGTGAGGTCATTCGGGTGTCAGTATCTGTCAAGTGTTTCATCCATTGTACTGGACACTGAGGACACAGCACAGACAGATCAGGATCCGGCTCAACGTGGCAGGGCAGCTTAAAGCACTTGTAATTTCCGAATTGTTCACAGCTCCTTCTTTAAGCTAACATCCTTCAGAAGGCTGGTGGGGCTCTTTTGAAAGAGCGGAAGAACAATTTTGGGAAACTTTTAGCATGCATAGCCAGCATCCTTAGGCTGTATCTGAGCTCACTGTTTTTATTCATGTGTGTCTTGCTGAACTGGCAGGTCAGATCCCCCAAAAGCAGGAGCTGCACGGACCAGCACAGCCAGAGTTTGGATGACATCCGCCTGTACAAGCGCCGGCACCCGTCACTAAGTGCCACGCTGTCTTCAGACACGTCCCACAGCTACACCTTCGGCTGCAGCCTCGAGGATAAGCTGTCTGTCTATGGCTGCGTGTATTCCACAGCGGACTGCAAAACCAAGTCTGCCCTTTACGGGAAGCGATCCATGAACTGCCTCTCCTTGGATCTTCTGGGAGAGGACCAGCTCCCAGAGGAGTTTGTGGTGTAATGAGATTGGAGCTCTTCCATACCAGGAAACAGCTCATCATGGAAATATATACCTCATTAACACATGTGATGTCACTCTGGTTCTCACAGGAGATGGTGAGCAGCTTTGTTATTCAGCTCCGTATCAGTAAGTGGCATCACTTCTGCAGACCTGGCTACAGGGCAAATCAACTGGAGTGTAGCACTTAACACTGGCATTGGAAGTGTCTGTCTGAGCAGAAAATGGAAGTGGCCTGCACCCTTGGCAGTGACACAACCAACGTAAAAAAAAAAAACAGTGGACCAAAAGTGACACTGAGCTAGTAAAGCAAACTGTGTCTAAATGGATTAATCAGAAAGAAATTTAAAGTCTGTGTCATGTTCCTGCCTTTCTCTTGTGGTCCATGTCTCTTAATGCTAGTGTACAGATAGTTTGGTTGTCCTCAGTTTGTGCTGCTGCAACACTGCCGATAGCTGTCAGGCCAGGATATACTCTTAGCAGATTTGGAGGGCCATGTATGGAAGTGTCTGGCCTGTTTCAGTTGTAATGAACACAAGTTGCTTATTTGCTGCACTGGGAGCAAGACCTGCTCTGCCAGGAGTTTCTTCTTCTTTGGTTGTTATTTTGTCGTAAGCATCCAGCCAAATACAATTTGTGGTCTCTTTTTTTTTTTATTGCAACAAATGGAACTGACTGTCAGCTGTCTACTACTGCTGTGATACAGATTGGCATTATATCCTTGGGGAGATAGGGAGGAGATAAAGCAAATGACTTGGCTGCTTCTGAGAGTACAGAGGGCAAGAGCATTAATTGACTGGCTTTTGAAGAGAGGAGTGTGACTGGAGAATTTGTCCAGGCATGATCACCCCTTACATTGATTCATACTTTAACATTGTTCTTTTCTTTGTTTTTAATATATCTGTTCCTTAGATTTTTTTCCTCCGCTTAAGAGGCAAGTAAGGACTGGAGAAAGTCACTTTGTAAAGACAGACAGAGTGACTCTGTCCTACTTAGTCACGGATAGGTCATGCAAATATGTGTGTGTGGCGCTGCAAGGCTGATGGATGGTGGAAGTGCAGGGTGTTTGTGTGCCAGACCAAGGGTACTTGTTTGGTGATCTTGAGAGTTGTGGAGCTGGCTGTGCTGGCTCTCACTAGGGAAATAACCATAATTATGCTGATTGATTCAAGCATTTGGTGTGGAAAACATCCTGCTGCCTTGTTACATGCAAATAAATGTATGTTTGGTTTCCTCCCCTCATCAATTCCCAGCATTGGGAAGCTTGTACTTGAAGGCCCAGCTTTGTGCCCAGCTTTTGACAGCCATCTAGGTGTGTTCTGGCAAATTCTAGAAGCAGAGGAATACTATTCTGCTGGTTGAGGAAGTGTGTGTTGTGCAGTGTTGTCATCAAAAGCTGAAGATAGCCTAATTCAGGAAAGGAAGGATGCCAGACTATGACAAGGAAGATTTGAGCTGCTGTTTTGATGGTGGGCTTGCAAGCTCAGTAGTTGTCTGGTAACTTACATTCCAATAAGTCATGAAAGCAGCAAATCTATTAAGTCCATCATCTTGCTACTTCCATGCGAGTGTGATATAGAGACAGGCTGTGCAGCTGCATCTGCATTTACTGAAGTGGGACCAGCAGCTCTACATCCTCTGTGATGAATCCAGCACCAAACCCAAGCTGTGTGCTCTGTAGCCATAACTTAATTGACTGTGCCCTCTTTGATCACACTGTTCTTTCTTTTTGTAATGAACAATTAGGAGCTGTGTGTTCACTGTAGCCTCTTTTCCTTTCTTCCAAACAAAGCCAAAATGCCTTTGCAAAGTACTTGAGGTACATTTACTGCATCCAAAATAAATTCTCCTAAATGGATCTAAGTGGGTAAAGGAAATCTGGCTGGCTGCTCTTGAACAGTCCAGTCAAGCCTCTCACTTTCAGTCCCTCCCCTTTCCTGGGTCCTGTTTGGCTGTAAGCCGTGGGAGATGGGTATGGCTAGGTTCCAGGAGGCCAGTGGCTGTATTGCAGGGAGCAGCCTTGCAGCAGTGCTCTTGCAGCCACCACGGAGCTGGAGGGGTGGCTCTTCTTACTGCAGCAATGCCTGTCCATGAAAAAAGTGTATGGGGGGGAGGTCTGGAGTGAGGGCCCCACTAACCTGTTGCTCTCCCACCCATGCAGATGTACAGTTACTTGTAGTTCTGGGAATGGTTGTTAACAGGAAAAAAAGGTCAAAATTCAGTGGGTATAGTTGTTTGGAAAAGTGTCATAAAATGCCACGTGCACCATGTGCACACTTCTCTCAAAGACAATCACATCCATATCTGCTTCAGCCTAACCACATCACGGAAGTGTTCATTGCCACCAGCAGCTCACTATTCTGGTTTTGCAGTTACCAGGCACCCAGAGGATTTGGTGAAGCGCTGTAATCCTGCTGCTGCTGGTTACAAAATACACCAATGCCTGAAAACAGCATGACTGACTCTTGCATGAGCACCCACTGCCTTGTACATTCCTGGGGGATTCTTGTATTTATTCATGGCTGGTAGGGAAGGCAAACTCTACGGGTCTGACAGTCTTCTCTCAGTGGTCTGTGCAGCTCCCTCCAGTACTGTAAGTGACATATGCAAATGAAGGGGAGACCAGACGCTTCTGTGTATAGACTGAGAATGAATCAATATCTTACAAGCACTGTGAATATCTATTATGCAACTTTTGTATTCGTATAAAAAAAACAAAAACACCTGTTTCTGCTAGTAATACATTTATTTTTTGTTTGGATTTAGAAGGTCTCTTATTTTTGGGTTTGATAGTTTGGTAGACGTTAGTGTGTAATCATTTATCAGCTGATGTTAGAAACTAGCTGCCAATATTTGTACATATTTGTAAAATACTCGTGTTATAATCACTCTATTTTAATGGTAAAAGTTTCTCCTTTCCATGAAAGGAATTTCTTGTTTAAAATAAAATATAAATAATTATATGTACACCTGCAATAAAGTATGGATAGAAAAAAGGTAATTGTGTAGCGCTTTTTTTTTGTGTCCAAGGAGGACTGTGTCCAGTGATGTCTTCCATTTGAGATGGGTTGTAGAAATTAATTTGCAGCCAGACTGCAAATGAGCTCAGCTCATCCATATGAGCTCAGCTTGTGATGACAAACCCAGAGGCACTGTAGTCAGTGGAACAACTGCTGTTCCTCCTTGCCATTCCCAGTAGCACGATGCCAAAGGGGCCTTTGTCAGGTATTGAGAACACAGCTGAGCAGGTTGGAGACAGCAGGACACTAAAGGGGGCTGAGTCTGACTGAAGAGACAAGTTCAGCTGCTCGTGGTGGTTAGACAAGAAAACCAAGCGTGTGAACTCCCAAGGGTGTAGAGAGGTCTTGTCAGCACCCTCCCGGGGGCTGCATCCAAGGACAGCTGCCAGCCCATGGGATGCAAAGTGCTGCTGAAGAGCACTCCGCCAAAGTCACCTAACCTGCTGGCCTGGAGTCTGGCATGGATAAAGGAAAGTTTTCTTTTCTTGGCTCATAAATCTATGAAGGAGTGCCACAGTATGACTATTTAGATCTCTTCTTGAAGAAGCTTGCTCACTGGGAGTCTCTTGTAAATGTTTTTTTTTCCTTTTCTCTGGAAGAAATTTACTATTTATGTACTTTATTGTAGTGTTGCCCCTATTCTTAAGATTTCCTTTCTTGTACTTCATATTTTGGTCTAGTACCTGATATGTTTCCAGTATATAAATTTTCAAGGACCTAAGAAACTCATCGAACTTTGGTTTGGGGATGCTGGAAGAGGGTGGTTTGATTACAGATGGAGTTTTGTATGGAGATAAAACTAAATAACAGATCAATATTAAATCACCCAAATTTGAAGGACTTTGTCACTTCTCTTTGTTTCTTTGCTTGGCAAGTAATAGCACTTTCTTGCCGTCTAGGATGGACTGCTGCTGACCAAAACGTATAGAATGAGTCTGTCCCAGAAGATGGGGCTTCTCATGGTACCAGCAAATCCAGCGTGGGTTCAGTCAAGTGCTGCAGTGTGGGATGGGGACAATGCGCTTGCCACACTGGATCTGTTTTGAGGCACGCCAGGTGTGGGAGCTGCATGCCAGTAAGGCCTGAAGGTGTGTTTGCTAAAGCTGGTGGGTAAAACAACCCAGGTATTTTGGGTGAGGTGAGAGCAGTTCTTCAGTGGATTTCTTGGCAGCTAAGTCTGAGACACTGAAGGCTGATACAGTGTTTTAAGAGTCTGAACATCTTTGAGCAAGAACTGGTCCTAAAGCCTCTCAGTGGAAAGCTGTAGCTCCTTGCCCACCAGCAAGGTGGTTCCTCTGTCTGGGTCGGGCCTCTCCTGGTTACTTTGCCCAGGCTTCTCGTGGCAGCTCTGTTCCCTCATCCCCACCCTCGTCTGCTCTGCCTCTACCTCGGAGCCCCTGCTATGCCGCCTCCCCCTTCTTGGAGTATCTTCCCGGGCTCGTGGTGCCCAAGGCCTGGCTCCTGCCTTCATGCCTCTCCTGGAAACCCACCAGCTGCGGCGTGGGGAGGAGGAAGGGACCCAGCGTGTCCCCTGGCGGTTCTGCCCGGCCCTGGCGGCAGCGGGACGCGATGGGGCAGCGAG
>VZTG01008986.1:0-50513 GCA_013397845.1 Melanocharis versteri | reverse complement strand
GTGGTCAATTCACCTATAACAGTATGGTTGTTGGCACAATATGTTGACAAGAAGCATGGCGTAGCTTTAGAATAAGCTGAACCGTCTGTCATTTATGAGATCTTATGAAATCATAATGCAAAGGTGTCCAGAAAAGACCAACCCCAAAATGGAAAAATTTAATCAAACACAGATTCACAGAATCAATTAAGTTAGAAAAGACCCCTGAGATTATGGAGTTCAACCTATGAATGAACACTGCCATATTAACTAGACCACGGCTCTAAATGCCACATCCAGTCTTTCCTTAAACATCTCCAGGGATGGTGACTTCATCACCTCCCTGGGCAGCCCATTCCAATGTCTAGTCCCCCTTTCTGTGAAGAAATCCTTCCTAATATCCAACCTAAACCTCCCCTGGGGCAGCTTAAGACTACGTCCCTTTGTCCTGTTGTTTTCTCCCTGGGAGAAGATGCCACCCCCCACCTGGCTTACAACCTGCTTCTATCCAGTTGTAGAGAGCAATATGGTCCCCGCTAGGCCTCCTTTTCTCCAGGCTGAACACTCCCAGCTCCCTCAGCTGCTCCTCATCAGACTGGTGCTACAGACCCTTCACCAGCTCTGTTGCCCTTCTCTGGACATGCTCCAGCCCCTCAATGTCTTTGTTGTCGTAAGGAGCCCAGAACTGAACACAGGATTCAAGGTGAGACCTCAGAAGTGTCCAGCGCAGGGAAAAGGCCTTTGCCCTGGTCCTGCTGCCACACTGTTGCTGATAAAGGCCAGGTGCCTTTGGTCTTCTTGGCAACCTGGGCACCACTGTTTCATGTTCAACTGCTGTTCAGCATCATCCCAGCGTCCTTTTCTGCCAGGCCAATTTCCAGCCACTGTGTCCTGAGCCAGCCTCTTTTGGTTTCCAATATGTCCTGACTGAAATGTGGCCTAAATGGTTATTTTGAGAGAGTCATTTTGGAATGCTGTTTTTCACTTCCCAGTAGCTGCCTGTAGTATGGGAAAATATGAGCCTTAGAAGAATTTGTGAAGCCTTGTGATCACATGATGGATACTAGTTAGCGATTAAGACGTTTAACTGCATGACAGGTTAGCATTATACTGTAGGAAAAGACCCCAGATGAAAGAAACAGTTGAATTTATAACTGTACCCAGGTTAAGGATAAAAAAGTGAGTTACACCCTCCTGAATTCCTTGTGAATCAGTAAGTTGATTGCAGAAAAATGGGAAGACAAGTTCAGGGAAAATGTACTTGGTACTTGGCAATGCTGACAAGACAAAATCTTTAAGTTGTAAACTGAAAAAATATCTAGATACAGATATATAGATATAAGAAAATTACTCTCCATACTGGTGATTGCTGTAACAATTGAATTGAAATTTGCTAGGAAACTTCACTTTGTATGCTGGAAAATTAAAATCAGATCAAATTGTATTTTGTAAAGAACTACTTATAATGAAACCATAAAAAAAGAATTTCGCTCATTTTCTCAGCTATTTTGAAAACTGTGACACAAACAGCAGGTGTTTGAGAGCCTTAATGTGCTATCTCTATGATCAGCAGCAGGAAAACCACCCTCCACCAGCATTCTCACTTATTTCAGAACTTCCCCCAAACTTTTAAAGGGCCATCTGGTTGCAATGAAGTCTTTCAGTAAGTGTGAACACATAGGCTGTAACTACTGATATTTGTGTGGTCAGATGTTTAACATACAAAATTATTAATAGAATGTTGGACCTCAAATATTTCAGTTATGTCTGGCTGCTATAAATTATAAGATAGTACTCAAAAGTTAGAAAAACATGAAACCTCTATGGTTGTTAAAGCTCCTGAGGAACCCATGATAGCACAGGTGCTGATTTTAAGTCATATACAGAACTTTCACTTATGCTTAGCTGCAGGCATTCCCCTTTTTAACAAATATTCAGTCTGTGACATCACAGCAAGTATACAGCCATGATATTCCCGAGGACAAAATGAGTTAGTGCTCACATGAAAGAATGGCAGAATGGCATATTGCTGAGCTAACAGGAAATGTGAAAAGTATGGAATATTCTATTAAGAGAAACACTTTGAAGAAGAAGGCAGCTTTCATTTTAGAATGGAAAAAAACCTCAAACAATTAAGGTTAACTATCTGGTCATTTCAGAAGGAAGTTTCCAACCCAACTTGGGCTACTGACTTGGAGGAGTGACCTCTAAGTCGAAATCAACAGACATTGAGTTTCTGGAGTGTGTCCAGAGAAGGAAACAGAGCTGGGGAAGGGGCCGGCGCACAAGTCCTGTGAGAAACAGCTGAGGGGGCTGGGTGTGTTTACCCTGCAGAAAAGGAGTATTGGGGGGTCTTAGTGTTCTCCACAGTGAATTGTAAGGAGGTTGTAGCAAGGTGGGGGTCAGCCCCTTTTCCCAAGAAAAAAGTGATGAGAGGAAATGACCTCAGTTGCACCACGGAAGGTTAAAATTAGGTATTAGTGAAAAAAGTCATGGAAAGGACTGTAAAGCATCGGAAGAGGTTGTCCAGGGAAGTGGTGGAGACACTATCCCTGGAAGCGTTTAAAAAATATTTGGGTATGGCACTGGAGGACGTGGTGAACATGGTCGTAGTGCTGGGTTGATGGTTGGGCTTGGTGATCTTAAAGGTCTTTTCTAGCCTTAATGATTCCATAATTCTATGAACTTATTAATGTTATTTTTTATTCAATGTGATAGAAAGATTTCTTAATGTTAACGTTTCTTGCTATAAGAGCAGGAGCACTGCCTAATACTCGACTTGAAGAATTCAGTCTTTGACTCAGACATCCAGCAGCTTTCCAAACTCATAAAAATATTTCCTGCATGGTCAAAGGAACATCGGCAGTAGTTGAGGCATGAGTTGGGAAGGGATGAGTTAACATAAGCCTTTCACCTGTGGGTCACTATTTCAAATTCAGCTGTTGTTAATACCAGCTAAAAGTAATTAGGATGACTATATATAAGATATTGACTTCTACCTCAGAAAAGTGATCCCCACAAACAAGTTTTTTTTTGTTAAGGTTCTCTTCTTAGTCATTAAATGAGCCATACCTGCAGAGTGTGTCAGAGTTGAGACCTGTGGGCGATCATTGTGAGGAAACATGCTTCAGCTGCTTTTGTGGATGGAAGGAAATTCTGCTCTCCAGAGGTCTTAAGGGCAATTTTCATAAGCACTAAAATGGTCAAAATGATATGTTGTTTGTCTCCCGTACACACATACACAACACTTAATTTAGTGGGTTTTGCTTGTTTGTTTCTCCTCAAGTGGATAACTTTCAGGTTTCAGAGTTAATAGATTTTGATGCAGGTGTGGTGTTTTGTTGTTGTTGATGTTGTTTTGTTTAAATCTATGCTTTCTATTTTTGCCTCTTGTGTATTTTGTCATAGATAGAAAAAACCATGAAACACTCAGCTGAGTCCAAGCAAAAGTGTTGCATATTGAAGGAATGCTAAAAAATACTGTGGGTTTTTTTTTGCTTTCAGAGGTTTTTGGAGGGGGTGGGGGTGTTGATATATTTTTAAACTTCTGTGTAACAGGATCTGAAGCCATATTTTATCCTCAAAAATTTTACTGAACAACAGTGAGATTATTTTGTGGAATATACTTACTCTAGCAGAACAAATAAATATGAAGTAAGTATCTTATTTCTGTGATTCCCTTGAAAATATCTGACATCCTATTTATTTGATTTACATTCATCTTCATATATCATAGAAATGTGGAAAAATTGCAGCCTTATCTATACACCCTTGAAAACATGGTGGAGATAGGAAGACAGAGGTGTAAAAGCAAATAACAGAATAAGTAACCTATGCTACATTTTTACAGTATTTCACATCATATGTTTTCAGTAGCAAAGTGAAGTGCAGTCTGGACTGATGACAGTGAGGCGAGCTAAAAACAGGCAGACGTGCCTGTCTCAGGCAGCTCTGATGAGCAGCACAAAATCCACCTGAAGGGAGCTGACTGGGCATTTACCCTAGTGATCAGTACCTGAGGGCAATACTGTAAACATTTTCATTAATGATCTGGATGATAGCATAGAGTGCACCCTCAAGGATTTTCCAGATGATACAAAATTGGGAGTAACGTATGCACCCAAAGGTCATATTACCATCCAGACCCTGGAGAAATGGGCTGACAGGAGCCTCGTGCAGCTCAGTGAGGAGATGTGAAAGTCCTGCACCTGGGAAGGAACAAGTTGACACTGGGGGCTACCCAGCTGGAAAGCGGCTTGGCAGAAAAATGACCTGAGGGTCCTGGTGGGCAACAAGTTGACCATGAGCCAGCAACATCCCCTTGTGGTTCCCTCTGAAGATCAGGAAGCACTATTTTACTCTGTGGGTGACTGAGCACTGGCACAGGTTGCCCAGAGAAGCTGTGAAATCTTCTTCACCGGAGACGTTAAAAATGTGAATGGACATAATCCTGGGAAGTCTGCTCTAGGCATCTCCCGGCTTTGAGCAGGGATTCAGACTAATTGTTCTTCAGAGGTGCCTGTGAATATCATCTGTTCTGTGATACTGATTTTACACCATAACATGCACATTGATATAAATATGGGTGAAACTGTTTGTGCTGTATGTTCCCCAATCCCATATTTTCTGTGTTTGCTCTGACATTTCTGTGTAACTGAAATATCCAGCATCTTTCCTTAGGTTAGTTGTTAAACATCTCCTGTATCAAAGAAATCTGTCTGGAGATATCCCTGCCAGGATTTAGATCTCTTCCTACGTGAGTTATGTAGTACAGAATAATATGGGCTCAGCTTCTATAAACCAAAGAAATAGATGGAAAGAAAAAAAATCTAGGAAAATAAACAAATTAACAAGAAACACTGCTAGCAAAAGAAAAGCAATTATCTGAATGAAAATTTATTCTCTTTCTCTAATAGGAAAAGTTACAGTAACTCATTTTTATTTCATTATTGTCAAACTCTGCTCAGTGTTTAGACTTGTGTCTTTTAACAGTTGTTATAATGGTTCTGTGGAGAGAGTATTCATGTCTCCTTCTCTTTTTCTCCTCTCTTTTTCTGTAGCTGAAAGAACTCTTTTTGTGCCTGTATGTCTAACAACTTACCTATCTACCTACTTATATTTTCCTTGACATCCTGGGAGTAGGTGAGAGAGGAATTTTTCTGAACCCCTGGGGAAAACTTACAGAATCATGTCTTTTGTATGTTGTATTTTCTCTGCTGAATACATGCTTTATTTTTGAACTTTGTGATATGTGATTATCTTCCGACATGGTTGTAGTGAATGCTTCAAAATGCTTTGAAGAAATGCAAGATAAAAGGGTAAGTCTATGTCCAAGGCAAAAGTGAGACGGGTGGGTAAGATGATCATCTCATAAGAAAGAATACTGAGCTTTCCAGGTGATCTCAAAAGATTCTGTATGACTGGTCTTGCTTATGGTTGATAATTAGGGTAGACATCATCACACATAGGAACAATCAGCTGCATTCAACCTCAGACAGTTATATAATGACTAAATACATCATGACATAGTTTAGGAAAAGTGCTTTTCCACAAAATGATTGGCCAGAGCTTAGCATGACAAATTCCAGCACTAACTTTGGCTTTTTAATGTTATGGTGTTTGGGTTGTTGGGTTTTTTTTTTATTAAAGTCACAATTCTAGATGCATTTTTTCCATAAATCTTAAAATCAGACTTCTCATAAATTCTAAAGGTAATTGGAAAGTAAATATATTCACTTGCACACTGGCTAACCCTTACAGAGTGCTTATCTCTGTAATGCTGCTCTTTCAGTTCTTTTCAGTTCACTGGTCCTTCTTTCTCATCCAAAAAGCAGTAATAGTCTCCCACTTGAATATATATTATTTGACAGAAGTGCTAGGAGACAGAGTAGGCACCCAAATTTCCACAACTAAAGAAAAGGTGAGGTAATCATTAGAATGATTAGCAAAATGAATTATTTTACTCACAAGGAAAAAGCAAAGAGAAAGGGAAAGTGAAAGCAAAGAGAAAGGGAAAGGGGAAAGCAAATAAAAAAGAAAAAACACTGTCATTATTGATAGGTTTGTTAATTACAAATTTATTTGCGAATTTAAATTGGAATTTATGAAGTCTGTCAGGCTGTATTTTCACAAGGAGGGAGAAATGTATCTGTGTCCCCTGTCTGCAATGATGAATACACAATTCGTATCCTATGGGATCATATAAAGTATGATTGTGGGCATTCCATCTCCTTACAGAAATACAGAAATATGTATTAAATAGAGTGGAACACTGAATCTTTAATATCAGCCGAAATATTCATAATTGTCATCATGCTTTATGATTTGATCTATTATACCATAGAAAAGGTCTAATCTCTCTTGACAGAACTATTCTACAGAGCTTCAGCTCAACATACAGTGCAGCTTTGTGCTTAAAGCATTCACAGGAGAGGTAGTGGAGACAACTGTAAATCCCATGTCTGTAGGATATAAGCAGAAATTGGAAATACCATCTCTTACCTCTTGGGAGTACCCAAAGATGTATAAGGCCATTGACTATTCAGAAGTAGAATTCCTCTCACATTCCTTATGTTGAAACTAATCCACTTTGTAGAAAACATTTTAATAGTCACAGATACCAAGAGCATAGACAGAGGAGGAGAGAGATTAAATTCCAACCTGGTGGTCAGACCATAAAGTGGGGCACCTATATTAGGCCTTGCTGGTATGCATTATAAGGTATTATTTGAATATAGATTTATTAGAACAAAGGAGTTCATCTGAAATACAAATGTATGTAGGACAAT
Organism: Melanocharis versteri; assembly: GCA_013397845.1. NCBI lineage: Eukaryota > Metazoa > Chordata > Aves > Passeriformes > Melanocharitidae > Melanocharis > Melanocharis versteri. The sequence goes on along the minus strand of VZTG01008986.1, from coordinate 43,746 downwards.
AATAAAGTTTTTACGGTAGTGCAATAGATATTGCCTTTGAAATTTACTTCACTAAGTAGATCAGCAGAAAGGAATGGTGTAGAGTACCTTCTGCCAAAAAAGAGGCCAGGTGATATAATCAATATTTAAAAAGGAGTAATTTATATTAGACTAGGCATGTAGAAGACTTTCAAACTACTATGTTGCTTTTTGTGGTTTTTTTAGATTGGTGATTCTTTTTTGAATGGGCATTTTATCTGGTTGACCTTTATGTTGATGAAGATTCCAGAAAAAAAAATGGAAGTAACTTCTAATCCATCTCAGGAAAAAAAAAAAAAAACAAACAAAACAAAAACAACAACAACAAAAAAACAAACCAAAAACAATGTCAACGTTTTATGTGTGAAAATGGATTGAGGGAGTGAATTACCACTCACATAATTTTTGGTTAGGAGGTGAATAAATATTGAGTTACTTTGGTTGTTGCACAAATTTTTTCCATAGTAAGTATTTTATGAGTTTTCTTTATCAAAAGAAATATGAGGAGAGACCAGCACTCCAGAATCTCCTTTGATTAACTATTTAGGATGTAAAAAAAAAAATATTTCCACTTAACTCACTCTAAATTTATCCTCTATCAAAAAATACTGCTGGGGAACAAATTTTCTTTGGGTAGCTCTTAGACTATTTGTTTCACTCCTTCTAAAAAAAATGTCTAAAATAATCAGATCTTCACACAGAAAATCTTGTGTGTTACAGTTAAAGAATATCATCATATATTACTCCTATAGATACTGTCTCTGTGTGTTATTCAGATATATGCAAATACACTGACTTTCTCTTTTGAAGTTATGGCTTAAGAAAATCTTCATTTATTGTGGGCAATGTAATTTTGTAAAGGACCTTAATCTATCAGGACTGCTGAACACAGAAATGTTGTTGTGGGCTGTATTGATTTCAGGTGGCTACAGCTTTCATTTTAAGTGCTGGAATTTGAAATAGAATTCCTTTGGTTTACAGTGATAAAATTCTATGTTGATATACAATTCACAAAACCAATGTCTGCTGAAAAGTATAGACATAGCAAATCTTATGCAAATCAAATTATTAATCAAAATTTACTTAAAGACAGTAAAAAAATCTGACAGAAATATCCTTCATGGGATATATATCTCTCCAAAGTTTTCTAGTAATTTGGATGGTTTCACAATTTTTTTACTTATGAAATGCCAGGCTACATGTTAATTGCATGCACCTATTTAGAAGCATACATAGCTATTTTGCATTTACTTAATATAATTTATATGGATTAGTAGCATTTTAGTTTATTTTCTATATAAGTTTTAACAGTGCTAGGACTCGTAGTCCTAACCATAAATAAACACACTGTGCCTTTTCTTTGTTGCTGTCGGTTTTTATTATTCCTAATATTGAATGAAAGAGGTGAACAACCCCAGCTTCTGCTAGCTAACATGAAGCTGCTTGAACTTCTTCTGCTGCATAGATGTTCTCAGTTAACTTGTCAGGTAATCCTGTGTAAGCAAAACTTCCTAGTGCATACAGTACCACATAAAAGCAGTGCAAACTTACAGCATAATGCCTTCACCTAAAAGATCGTTATGGGACGTAAGACCAAATCAATATCCTATTTGAGGGTAAACAGCTAACAAATAGTAAAAAATCACTACAGATACAAAAGCAACGTGCTTTTTACTGACCTTAAATTACCTCTAGCATTAAACACCAGATCTTACTTAAATAGAACTTAATGCTCTAAGATTTAACACTTAGAATTTCTCAAAATCTCACTGACAGGTTGAGTAGTATGACATGAATTATCAGAAAAACTATTCTTCAAGACATCATCTATTATGATTATTACCATCTCACCTGATGGGATCCTGCATCTAACTAGAATCTCCAGATAGTTTCCTGTTTGCAAACATTTAAAGTAATGGATCTTGAGACTAAAATGCATTTTAATATAGTAAAATATAATACAAGAACTCTAAATGCAATGCATAATAACCGAAGCATGATATTTCTTCTTTTGAGACAGTTATGCCACCTACTACCTGTGTAAGGACTTTGGAACAAATGAGCCTGAAGGTATAAAATAAGGTATATCATATATAAAATAGGAAAATTGGTTAGTTAGCTTCATCATTTAAGATACGCCAAAGTTAAGCATTCTTAATCCACAATGCTTTTTATTTTTTTTCAAAAGAAATTTTATATTTTGTCAACTTCATAGAAAAATTGTTGCTGTTTTCCAAGAGAAATTTCAATATTATACCTCCAAGGATGTTTTCAGATTATTAGAGGTATTACCGAGAAGAAGTTCAAAGATGAAAAAACAGAAAGCCAGGAACCATTCATGACAGAAATTTAGATGATTATGGCTCAAAACATCTTACAATAGAAAAATTGCAATAATCAGTTTTCTTGAAGCTCTTATTTATATATAGGTAAATCAAATGTAACATTACTGGAATTTAAATTGCCACATTAAAGAATATTTGATTTGCATCAGACTAGGAGATTGCTTGAGTGAAATATCCTACTGTCTCTTCTTGCACTGCACTTCCTTAACTGCTTGCCTGAAATGAGACATAGATTTATATCTCCAAAGTTCATAAAGACAAAATAACCTTTGGTGTGACTCATTTGGGCCCTTCAGATGCTTCTTTGATCCAAATACAATTGAATTAAAAATACACCAGACTAAAAAGATTAGATTGGTTACATCTAAGCAGAACTAGAAAAGCATGAAAATTTGAGAAAATTAATATAATGAGAAAATTCATATAATTACCTCCTGTGTTGAAAAAAAAGGAAAATTGAATCACAAATTCAAAAAGGAACAAAGAATCAGGAAATGTAAAAGAAGCAGTTGATTTTTACTCTTCTGGGTTTTTTCCCTTAGCAGATCTTTTGTTTTGTTTTGTTCTTGTTCTTGTTCTTGCAGTCTAGAACATGGCCATTTCATTAAACAATTTCATTAGACTATTAGATGGAATTAAATATAAAAATTAAATACTAACAACATGTTTAAGAGAGAATGTAAAAACAGTATGCTACCTAGACAAACAAAGTCACTTTCATACAATGTCTTTTAATATGCTGTGTTAAAAACACAGCAAACTCCATTTTCAGTGTAAAATCTACAATATACTGAGCCTTACAGAATGTGTTATAAGATCAAAACCTTGCCAGTGAAGAGGAATGGCCCAGGCTATGTGCAGAAACAAAAATATAACACAGTTTATCAGTGTAAAATCAAAGACAACAGAGCATTCAGATTTTTTTTTCTGTGGTTTAAACTGCATAATTATCATTCATGGACAAGCAGGTGTATGACTCTTACTAGCACAGGATTTTTATCTGGGTGGGAGATTGAGTGAAATGTCAAGCTGATAAATACAATTCTAAGTTATCTTCTGATTGTGTGCTGCCTAAATTTGCCCTTCTTTCATGAAGTCCTAAATGGTATACCTCAAAAAATAATTAAAGGGAAAAAAAAAAGAAATGGAACTCTAATTGGTCTGCTTAGAGGAAATTGAAGACTGAGACTGAACTAAATGTAGATTTTGAAAGCTGTTGTTTCAGTCAACAGTAATAGCGTTCAGCTCAGGTAACCAGAGAGTTTGGCCAAAAAACCCAAATGCTGCTAAAAAGCTTTATCATAAAAATTTGCAACACAGAGAACTATTAAGAAGAAGTTTAAACTTAAGAGATTCAAACTATGCAACCAAAGTTCTATACATTCCTTAAAAAAAAGATACAACCAAAATATTTACCAAAAAGAAAAAGAGGCACTCTTTTTAAACAAATAAACTGCAAATTTCTTATGTAAGAAGCAGGAGTTGTTGGATTTCTCTTTTAACAACTCAAGAAAATAAAAGACCTGGGGCTTTTATATATTTTGTTGGAAAATTACACAAAACAGATATACAAAATCACACTCTGCGTAGTACATTGTTTAATATGAGTTTTTCCATAAATATTGGACAGAACAGAGCTCAATAAAATAAATAAAGCTGCTATGAACTCAACCCATTTGTGCACAGTCTGCTGTTGCATCACAAATTCTGAAATGCAAGAAAAATTACCATATCAATTAATAACAATCAATTTTTTAAGGTTGTGCAAAAATATACCTTGCAGACCTTTAAATTATTTTTTTAGAACTATTAGATCATTAAACCAAACATAAATTCAGTTGTTATTTTGTAAATAAACTTAAATCATTGTACTTGTAGTTTCAGTACCTTGGAAATAATGACATACAGTCCTTCAAATTCATGTATTACAGTTTACAGCGATTAATCTTCTAAACAGTAGTTCTGACAATTTTAGATTTTCTTTAAGTATACATTGTGTTGTACTATTGAAATTTAAATCCAGAAAAAAACCTATTTTTAAACGAAGTTCCTTATAACAAAACATATATACCATCATAATATGACATAAAAATACCATCGCCTAAGCCCCCATAAATTTATTCTGGTCGTTAGAAGGTGTCCACTCATAGGAAACTTGGTTCCTGAAACACACTTCTGATAAATGTAATGTGTCCAATGAGTTAACACCTATGCAAGAAGCTGTTAGCTTCATCAGTTCGTGGAAATGGTTATAGGATGTTGTTATCTCAAAAAGAGAAGCTAGATTTGATGACTTGGAATAGCCAAGTTCCACTAAAGTGCAAGAAATTAGTATGGCTAAATGGTAGCAGAGAAATTTCAAGAAATTCTAGATGAAGATTTAATCCTGTTCTCATTTATATCCCATCGATGACATTATTGCAAATTCCTGCAAGATTTTCTCCTCTATTACCCTATGTGAAGCATGAAAACAAAAGGTAAAAGTTTCACTTATTCACGCTTTCATATCAGAGAAGAAACACGAACTGTTCTAGAACAGAGTTTTGTTGTACTTCTTTTTTCCCCTCTATTTTAGCCTTTCAAGTCCTGTTGTCAGTTTTCTTATGAATTATTCAGCTAAAAATAAAAGTGTCAGGAATTAAATAGCTTTTAAGCAGTGTGAAGAAGCACAACAGGACATGTGGGTAGAGCTCCCTGCAGTTTGCATAGAAATACATAGCTGGGTGCTGTTCTGTCAGGATCCAAAACAGGTGATTGGGAGTTACAACCACACTTTGTGATGATTGTTATTTGCTTTACATTTCTTCTGAAGAATGTGTGACACCAAAGAAAATTTAAAAAGAGTCTGACTTTACTGTCCAGAAAACTACTTAATGAATATATGATTAACTTCACTTTCTGTCTGAGTAGACAGCACAGAGTAAAATTTTGCTCTCACCCATTCACAGCAATCAAACTCAATATGATCCAGCATCTCAGATCTTACACTCCGTTTGCTGAATAGATAGGAAAGGGAGTTAATTCTCCCCTCCTCAGCACAGAATAATCTCTCTGGTTCATAACAGCAACCTCTGACAAGGAACCAGGCGGAACTCTCTGATGCAACTACCTTCCACCATCTGCTCCTGCCTCCATACATATGTTGTGTACACACCCTCGCTGTGACCTGCTTCCTCTTCTGCTGCAGCACTCACAACCCCTGCCTCTACTCCAGCTGTTTCCAAAATGCTGTCAGCCCTATCCTCTGTCTCCTGGCTGGCAAGGAATGGCTCATGGAAGCCTGCGTTTGACTGTAGAGTAACCAGGTAGTACATGGAGTCTCAACAAGCATCTGGTTAAAACAGCAGCTGTCAGTGCACATCATAACCTTTTCTTTTCAGCAGCAACTGTTGCCAACTAACACAAAAAATGCAGGTGTTTTAAAAGTCCTCCTATTCACTGTCAAATATGGCTGAAATGGTTAATTCTTCAAAAGTTACTGAAATGTACTGACAGACAAAATGGTCATGTAAAACATATTTCTCAGGAAACCAAGCTAAAAATAAGATTACTGATTAATCTCACATTTCCAATCTCAAAATTATCCTGTAATTTTCTTAGAAGGGTAATTTTCTCTTTTTTCAACTCACTATTGCCACTGTATTTGAAGGGGCCTTTGTTCATTTCAGCATTATGTGTAATTCAGCTTTCAGTATTCCATTTTTTTCCTGCAGTTATGGGTTTAACTTTCTTCTGCATATTTTTTTAGATCCTGTTCTTTACTATGCCATGTGTATATATTTTTAACATCCTTCACTTCTTGCTTGAACTTCTCTTTATATCACCTTACTTAATCATGTTGGCCTTTTGCAACCTTTATGCTGTTTAAATTTAAACAGGAATGGATTTCAATTGCAGTCTGTTCAAGTATTTCTTAAATATTCACCACTTCGCCTCAGTACATTTGCCATGCATTATAGAATTTCTATCAAAATCACCCAAGGCATTTTACATTCTTTCAACTCAGCGTTACCAAAGTGAAAAGAAAATAGAAATAAATTCTAAAAACCCTTGTGTATTTTTTATAAATGCTTACCTTCCCGTGATTTTAAAATTCATTAATGGCCTATTTTCAAAACCTTATGTTCTTTGACTTGAATTTGCTATACATTGTGGTGTTACATTTCAGCTAAAATCCAATTCATTCAGGTCAAAGTGTCAAATCGCCTGAATTTTGTCCTTGTTGCGGTGCTATGGATTTTAGGTAGCATAAAACCCTTTTTCACAGCAAAATCTTAGCCAATAATCACTATAAAATGTTTTCAGTAAATATTCCTAAATATCCCAAACAATGTATCAATATTTATATCAGTGTACTTGCAGTGCAGTTTCAGATACTTTAAAGTTTGGAAAAGTATGATTAAACCATAGTTGATTGTGGAATCGATGTGGAAGTACGAAACACAATTATGAAGGCTAAAAGTCAACAATTACTTTTCTACAGAAATACCTCATATTTTATAAGCATGATTTTTTTTTTCTATCTAGTTACTGAGACCACTGTCATTCTCTGTGTACTTGGATACTTTCTTTTCACAAACAAGACAATAAGTTAGAGTTGTCTATAAGGAATTTTTCACATGCAATGCAATTTCTCTTTTATGTGAATCTGTCTGTCTTCTTTCTACAGCTTTAACAAAAACATTTTGAAGATTCATAATTCCTCAAGAGTAAGAGGAATTGTACATGACCAATGGCCAGATATGAACTTCTGTATGAAAGAAAAAGGCCTTGAAACATGTGCAGAAAGTGTGTAAAAAGGATTAACATGTGATTATGGAATAATTCCATTCTGTCACATTTCAAATTGAACAAGATACAGTGCCCTCTATTTTCATTCCATCAGAAATTAGCTTTTCCATACCCATAAAGTTCTATCCAATACACTTGGGTTTTGTGCACATTAAATTATTACTCTTATTTAGTGAAATTATACAACTTGTGAGTGTTGCCTCAAGGATCAAGAAAGTAAAATCCAAGTCCTGGACTTATCGGGAAGTGTCTTCACTTGCTCAGAATGCACTGGCTTTTACTGTTTTTGAAGTCCCAGATCCATTTTGGAGACTGCACAGAGTTAAATCACCCTGTGTAGGCCCCAGGTATTTTTGGTTCATCTGATTTAAGTTCTTTCCTTTGAAGCCCCCGTGGCTTCAGGGTAGCTATGATAAATGTGAACACAAAAAGAACATTATTTAAAATTCATTTCAATGCAAGATAATTGCTACATCTTTCTATTTCTCCTCTTTCTAGAATTTTACACGCAGTAACCTAGACATGAAAGAAAAAAAGAGTCTAATTAATCCAGCTTGATAAAACATCAGGTTCAGCACAAATCTGCAAAAACTAATACACGGACTCTGTAACCATAAAATAACATAACTAATTCAGCAAAGGTCTGGTGGATATAATTTATCTCTCTCTGGAAGAGGTTGTAAAATATCATCAGTTTGTCATAAATATCTATGTATTAATGTTTCAAATTGTTTGACTGGACACTTTTGGAAAATAAACAGATGCAGTATAGCTATGAAGGAAAAAAAACCCAAAACCAATTAATGTAAATTTCAGTACTCCAGAATAAAAAAAACCAAAAAACCAAAAACCCCCAGAATTTTATTATGTTGCATACATTAAAGAAAGTACAAATTATCAAAAAAACCCAAACAACCTCATAAATGAAACTTATTAGCTATCTTATTACATGGTTATTTCAAAATGGGAATCTCATCTTCAGTAACAAAAATGCGTGCATTGGTAAAAATAAGCATGTATATTAATAAAGTCAGAAGTGAAATTACAGTATCTCACATAACTGTATGTCATCTTGCATTCTCTAGTTTTCCGGTTTTGGCATAGAAAGTTTATGAAATTTCTGTTTGTGACTTTTAAGTACTCATGAAGACTCTTGGAATTCTTCCTATAACAGATAAATGCTGTAGTCACGTTAATGTACTCCATGAGCATTTTACTGTTCTGAAGTTAAACCAGGTACACAACCACTCAATGGCTGAACTTCTTGATGGAGTGTGAATTTACACCAGGCAAGCATGCATCCTTGCAGCAAACAGGATGCAATACCTGACACCTGTATTTTGATATTCTCACAGCCAACTTCAAACTATAACTCCAAAGAGCATTCCTGTTCCAGTCAGTGAATGACAGATGCCTATTTGCCTTTATGTCCCCAGCTAACCTCCACAGCTCTGAAAATGTCACTTAGCAGCCATTCTTCCACTTGCCGGTGTATGGAACTGATACATCCTCTTCTCTCTATCTCCTCTCCTTCTCCCTATTCACTTATTTCCACACTTCTATCATTCCAAATAACGAAAGAAGGTGGCTTAAAATGCTATGGGGTTGTCATGAATATATATGGAGGGAGCATAAATCACAATGCAACATGCTTGTCATTCTAAGCAAAGACCAAAACTCAGTGTTGAAAATTACAGTTTTCATATTTCCCAAAAATTTATGCAAGGACATGCTGAAAGAACAGCAGTTCTTTCTCCTGGCAAATGAAAAGAGTCAACAGCTGAAAAGTTTGAGTCCTCATTTTTAGAGTAACACAGAATTGTAGGATCATCTAAGTTAGAAAAGAACTTTGAGATCATTGAGTTCAACTTCAAACCTAAAATGATGTTATGGTTTAACCCCAGCTGGCAACTAAGCCCCACACAGACACTCACTCTGGGAAATGTTTTCCAGTGTTTCACAAATCTCATCGTAAAAAAATTTCTTCCTTATATCTAGCCTTGATCTACCCCTTTTAATTGAAAATCTTTAACTGTTGTGCTATTAAAAACTCTTTTGCCATCTTTCTTGTAAGGCCCCCTTAAGTACTGAAGGCCTGTACTCTGATCTTCACAGGATCCCTTACTCTAAACACGCCTCTCTACATCTGTGCTCACAGGACAGGTGTTCTATCCTGCTGATCATTTTGTGTCCCACCTCTGGACTCTCTCCAACATGTCCATATCATTCTTGTACCACGGACTCCAGAGCTAGGTGCAGTACTCCAACCTCTTTGTACCTTTAATACCCAAAATATTATATTCATGGCAGTATTCAACCATCCACCTCACCTTCATCTTACCATCTGAAGTGTTGTCTTCTACCATTCTGAAAAGTAAAGCATGTCCTCATGGACTTGGTCTTCATTTTCCCAGATCTGACACTGGGAAGGTAATATTTAATACCAGCTCATTAGTGAAAGACAGGTCATAAAAGAATAGTTATTTGTTAGAGGAGGCCAACATGCTGCAGAGTCTGCTGCAAAGTGACATTCTTTCTTTCTTCTGCTCCCTTCTTCTCTTGACAATCCTTGCACTTGGCTTACTTTCACTTTTGTCTAGCCATACCCCAAGGAAGTGCAATATGTTACTGGACAGTTTACAAGATCATTTATTGGACAGTTTAAAAGATCGTAAGAAGCATCACTTCAATGTGTTCTCATCTGTTTTGCCTGAAAGAGTATTTTTTTGCTCAGGTCCCAAGTAGTTTCTAAGCATACAGGTAGGAATATTTTCATGTTGACATATGGACTTCCAGGAATGAGGCCTCCAGCCAGTAGATAGTTGCTTCACTAACATGTCTGGATAGACATGGCTTATCCTTGAAATAATTCTCCTTAGAATTCTCTAACATTTAGACATATTCTTCTTGAAGCTTTCTCAGATACCAGTAATACTTTCAGGGCATCATACCTTTAGCACTGGATATGCTTCAGGCAGAGTTTGCAGAATTCATCAAAACCGAGCAGGTGCATCAGGAGGAGATTAAAAATAAGGGTAAGATACAGACTCTAAAATTGACCATATTTGCAATAGCAGAAGGGGACATTGAAGTGATAGATTAAAAAATGGAAGGTATATGTACTGTTTCTCTCCTTTTTTGTGTATGCATAGTGCTTATACATTCTAGAAACTGGCGTTCTGAGATTTGCAGGATAGATGTGGACTCTGAGCAGACATTAATTTTTTTGCTTGTTTTTCTGTTATAGGTTGCCTTATGTCCCCTTCCTATTTTGTCCCTCACCATTTTTCACAGATCTGAATCAAAAGAATAGGTATAATATTGGATGAAATTTCATCACATATTTCATCCTTGTTCTTGACACAGTTGATGTTAGGTCTGTATTTTCTGGGGAGCAATGAGAATTCTGGTTTGTCTTTCTTAAGGAAAATCATAGTCCATATGATTATTTTGAAGCTGACAGTATGTTTAACCTCTACTGTCACTGTCAGGATGAAGTCTCTCTGACAGGGTATCTGCATTTGCCGTACAACAACAGAGAATATCCACAAAGTTCACATCATATTTTTTATTCTAAATAGCTCTAATTCTTACAAGGCTTAGCCATGACCCAGGCTGGAAAGTAACTAATCTGCATCTGAGCACATAACTTCTTGGTTCTTGCAGTAATGGCTATACATTTAGGCTAAATGTCAAGAAGCAACCTGAATAACCTTATACCAGGACCTTTGGAGAAAAAAGCTCTGAAAAATTAAAATCTGGCAGATTTCATAGGCAAAAACCAACCCAGATTAATGTGGTATTACCTGTTGAAAACACCTGTAGTTAACACTTAGGAATCAGAGCTGGCCAAGAAAAAAAGGAAAATAAATGTAAATCCAAGAAGCCACAGAGATTAAAGAATTCTAGTTTAAGAATTCAACTTTTGAGTTGCTTACAGGGTTCTGATAAACTTTACACTGGTTGATAATTGACAAATTATCCAAAATCTAAAATCTTCACCCTCATTTTATTTCTCAAAGGATTTCCTATATGGTAAACTATAGGTCTCAAAAAGCATTTCAAGATGATGTCATCCATGATCAGTGCTTAAACCAAACTATTAGTAATTTTAGAAGGCTATGACCACTGTGACCATAAGAAACATTACAAATTTCTGAACTTTTTTTACAAGTAAGAGTGGCAGATGGCAGTAAATTTTGGAGCTTTCAATCCTTGTCTTTTATATCTCCACCATTCTTATTATGTGCTAGACTGCCAGGTGGCCATAAACCACAGGTTTTCAAAAAAGAAAAAGTTTTCCTCTATTTTTATTAACTTTTAAAACCTGGTGGTCGAAAACTTATTAAGAGGAAAGCCTCCAGGCAAGGTGAAATAAATTGTAAATCATCTCCCAAGATAACTAAGTTTTCCCAAACAGATCCCTACAAACCTTATTGCACTATAAAAAAAAAGGACTTTCACCGTGGGAGAAAATGCTCTCTTTAAAGGTCTGATTACACTACACAGCACCAAGGAGTAAATGAAAGACATCTTGTGTGAATGGCTCTGAAAATTTATCATTTCCATTGATGCTGATTACTACTAAAATTCCAAAATTGTAATATCCAAGTAATTTTTTTTTGTGGCAAGGTAGGTGGGCTACCATATATAGTCAAAACTCAGTAGATAGTAAGTTATTGATGTTCTGCCTCTTATTTGAATTGCTGAATTTGTAGTTATCACCTAGGAAAGGATAAAAATTACAGTCTATCCCACTGTATTGAACAACAGAAAATATTCTGCCTTTCAATCACAGAGTCTTCAAGTCCTAACCCAATTTACTTTTGGAAACAGCTTGAGACAGGGTCACTACAACTCAGAGTTATATATGTTCGTCTAGCTGATAAAAAAAGTAGAGCCATTGCCTAGGCTTTACTGCCACTCTGGCTTTACAAGTCACAAAACTATTTATGTCATCAGATACTAGTTTACTGGCATTCAGGTCTGTCTTTCTGGCAGAGCACTATGTCAGCAAGAACATTAAGTGAAAGTGAAGCAGAGCTGGTTTTCATGCTAGGCAGTGTACAGCAGAAAGGATGCAGTGGAGATAAATACAGCAGATTAATAGATCTTGAAATGATGCCTGTTTCCAGAACAGAAGTATTTTTATACTTCTTACAGCAGCTGGTAAGAGGTAGAGAGGGGAATCAGGTAGAGGAGGCAAAAACGTCCTTATGGCCTCCTAATATGCTTTGATTCAGGTCACAAAATGCTTTGGACTCTTGAAGTAGGCTCATTTAGGATAAAAAATATTAACCTCCAAAAAACCAGCTAGACATATGTGTAATATCTACAACTGCTAACCAGTTCTCAGTAATCTAGCTGAAGAAAACCCATAGGGTGCACATTGTGTTGCCCTGCTCACTATTTGGTCTTGTTGTATTGCATTTTTTCAATAATAAAACTATTACTAAAATTCAAATGAGGAAACAATAATCTCTACCTGAGGGGTTTGTAATGCTTTAAATCTTTCCAACTGAGCTCACTTCAATCATCTGACAAAACCCTGGAATAGACATTTAAATATTTTCTTTATATGTGGGTCACTGAAAGTATTTTGGACAATATTACTGAAGAAGTGAACACATAAAAGACATTGTGAAATTTTAAGCATTTTAGAAGACAGCTATTTGAATGAAATGTCAAATATAGCAGATTTGAGGGGCATCAACGTCAAATTAACTTAGGCCACTGATAGAAAATTAATTCAAAGCATGAGACTTAGACTTCTGCACGTGATTGATTAGAAACTGCTTCTCATGTACTAGATAAGGTACCAACTCATCTTGTGGCAACCAAGTTTTTAGAAGTGAAAGTGTTTTCAGGTATTCAAAATCTTCCAGCATAAAATGAAAGAATAATCTATAGAGCAGTAGAAAGGGAGAGAATCATATCATTCTGGTCTGTCCACCATACTGTCAGCAGGTTACAGCAATTTTTCCTCCTGTGCTACAGTTATACACTAAGAGAGATATTTTAAATCGCAGTCAGTGAATCATGAACATATTTTCAATGTATACACATGCATAAACAAATATAATCTTCTCTCCGTGTATAGCAACTATTCTTGAATCATATTCTTTTGTAATTTTTCAAATGAAGTACAGTAAACGGAAGAATAAACTCTTGATAATTTAGCTAATATAGAAGGTGCTGAAGATTCTACTTAAGGAATGTTTATACTGATTTCTATGGAAAGGTTCCTGAAAGTGGCACTGGTTTTTTTTTAGAGATGGTCCCATCCCTGAAATTTCTATGGAAAACTGCATTGGAATGAGAGTATCCATCACAAAGTTTAATTAAATTGATGACTTCATTTAATCAACAGATTTGCCAACTAAGCAAATATTACTGCAATGCCATTGCTCATTACATTTAGTTAAATATTTGGTTACTGTATAACATGGCTCATTATATGCTTTCGCAGTATTTTATAATACACATAATAATTCTAGATTACAGCCTTGGGGCACTGCATTAAGTACTAAAATTTCAATGCTCCTTAGGCAAAGAAGAACATGAGATGATATAGTGCCTCTGCATCTCAGCTTCAACTTGGAAGCTCAAGGATAATTAATAAGGGACTTGGAGGAACATATGGGGAATAAACAAGTAGCCACTTAGTAAATAACAAAACCCATGTAATATGCTTTAGGCTGGGGTTTGCCTCCAGTCTTCCCAGAGTATAATTAAATGATCATAGAGGAATAATATTGGAAGGCATTGCAAAAACATTTTTGTTCAAATGAAGGTAATTTGAGACAAATGGACAAAAATATTCCTCAGACTTTCAGATTTTTTTCCTGCAAATCCATCTATTAGCATACGTTACATGTGGTAAACAATAAAGGTACAGTACTTCTAATATTTTAAATTTCTCCTAGGTTTCCAAAGTATTTTAATTTAAAGAGTCGACACAGGAAAAAGAAAGAGAGAAAGAAAGAGATAAAGAGAGAGAGAAAGAGAGAAAGAAAGAGAGAAAGAGAGAAAGAGAGAGAGAGAGAGAGAAAGAAAATGAAAAAGAAAGAAAGAAAGAATGAATGAAAGAAAGAGAAAGAAAGAAAAAGAAAAGGAAGGAAGGAAGAAAGGAAGGAAGAAAGGAAGGAAGAAAGGGAAAGAAGCAGCAAAATACTTGATCCTCTTTCTCATAGTATCTGTCTGGACAAAATGTCCAGAGCTGCATAAACACATCATGTGATGGATGAGCAACTGGCTCACGTGTTGGGCCCAAAGGGTTATAGTGAATGGAGTGAAGTAAGACTGTTAACCTGTCACTACTGGGGTTCCACAGGGCTCCATCCTTGGCCCTGTGGTCTTCAGCATCTTCATTAGTGATCTGGACACAAGACTCAAAGGTATGCTAATTAAGTTTGCTGATGATACTAAATTGGGAGGAACTGCCAACTCCTTGAAGGGCAGAGAAACCTTGTAAGAGAGACCTTGATGAATTAGAGAGCCAGACAATCACCATCTCTACAGATTTTAAAAAGGGCAAGTGCCAGATTCTGCCAGGGCAACCCTGGATGTACGAACAGACTGGGGGATAAGATGCTGCAAAGCAGTACTACAAAAAGGGAACTGGGAGCAAGTTGAACATGAGCCAGCAGTGCCCTGGCAGCCTGGAGGGCCAAGCGTGTCCTGAGGGGCACCAGGCACAGCATCACCAGCTGGGCAAGGGAGCGGATTGACCTGCTCTTCTCTGCATGGGGTGGCCTCACCTCGAGTGCTGGGGGCAGTTTTCAGTGACCGAATATAAGAAAGTTATTAGAGAGTGGCTAAAGGAGAGACATGAGGATGAGGAAGGGTCTGGAGGGGAAGCCGTATGAAGAGCTGCTGAGGTCACTTGGTCTGTTCAGCCTGGAGGGGAGGAGACTGAGGGGAGACCTCATCAGAGTCTGCGATTTCCTCATGATGGGAAGAGGAGGGGCAGACACTGATTTCAGCTCTGTGGTGACCAGTGACAGGACCTGAGGGAATGGCCTGAAACTGAGTCAGGGGAGGTTTCACCTGGATAGTAGGAAAAGGTTTTTCATCCAGAGGGTGTTTGGGCACTGGAACAGGCTCCTCAGGGAAGTCTTCACAGTACCAGTCTGGTAGAGATCAAGAAGGGTTTGAACAATGCTCTCAGGACCGTGGTGTGACTGTTGGAGGTGGTCCTTTGTAGGGACAGGAGTTGGACTCAGTGGTCATTTTGGGTGCCTTGCAACACAGGATATTCTATAATTGATTAAAATCACCATTAAATCCATTAAATGTACAGCTGGCGAAATGATTTTTACTCTCAGAAAACACTCTATGTGAGTCTCATGGAACAGGGATATCTTTCGGTAACTTTCAGTAAAAGATATTGAAGTGAAGAAAGCACAGGTTGAGCCCCAGCCAGTGGATAATGTAATTTTTGTTTTAAAGCTTTAACTGTGATTCTTCTGACTGATGCACAGCTCAGAAAAATCAGAAATTAAATATCAGAATAAATTAATGTATGTTAATCCCAGTCCTCTAGCCATAGACGCTACTAAAAGTTTAAAGCTTTTCCAGATGGCAGATGCATTCAAAGCAGCTGTTGCAATGTCCTACAGGATTTACACAGGGAGCTTTCGACCACTACAGGAAAAATCACTAAGGATCATCTTCGTATCACTGATGTACAGTTCTAGAAAGGTCCTTATTTAGTAGGTTTGCAACAATTTAACAAAATATCCCTTGTCATTCGATTTCACCATTTCTCCAGAACAACACAATGAGCTGAGTATTCATGCCTATAAAGACCCCAAGAAAATGCAGTTTAGTTCAAAAGTTCTATATTTTAATATATTCCAAATACATTATATTCCTGCTGATGATTGCTTTTGCTATTTTCCATTTCTCAATTTACCAAATATCTAAAATCTCCTTTTTCCTCATGTGTACAGCATTCATAAAGAAATACCAAATTTAATATAAAAAATGAAAACACTTAGAACATGCTAACAGTGATATGTCTTGGAATGGATCTACAGTTGTCTGTTCAGGAGCTACAAAAGAGGAAACAAGAACGAGAGCCATAGATAAAACAGTATAAATAATAGATTTTTCTCTCAGTGGATTAATTTAAACTCTTAAAAGTTGTGAGTTAATAAAGATGTATATGATGTTTAAGAAAGCTAATCTTCTTAACCTTTTCCTCTAGCTTTTTCAGTTTTCTTTTTTTCTTCTTCTTAGCGTTAAAAAGTGCCCAAAATAAATAAATTTAAATAGATTAGATTTATTGAACTTAAACTTCTTATTTTTCTTAAATACTGCTAGCTGAGAAAACAATATAAATCTTCAGATAAAGTGAAAAGCAATGTAAAATATAAACAAAGTAGAAGTGGCAGCATAAATGAAAGTATAAGGTGGTTAAAAGGAGAAAAAAGTATTATCGGGTCTAACATGCATAGGCAAAGCAGTAGAAATTAAGGTTAATAGAAAAGTGCTTTAGTGTGGGTTCAGTCCTGGTTTCTGACACTGATTACTGCAAATCAGTAGTCTAGAAATGTAGCAGTTATTTTGAAAGCCCTGCAATATGTAGAGTTCAATTGATTCTGAATGTTCTGATGGTGATCTATTAAAACGTCAGAAATATAAAAGCCCTGTTGCGTAGACAACCAGTTTTATAGAACTTCTTTGTCATTCTTCTTTTTATAGTTTATTGATCTGGGAACCAAAGGGACTGGGTAATAAGTCCTTCATAACAGCTTGATCTACACATTTCTTGCCATGTAAAACAATCAAACTCTGATTTAATTTATATACCTTTAACCACATCCCAGATGACAAAATTGAAGATTTCAGAGAAAATATTCTAGAAGATACCCATAATTTGCCTTCATGAAGATTTACTTAAAATAGAATACTGAGGGGATGAGGGGCACAGATAATTTGAAGTTCCACTCTTCCTCCTTTGTGTGTAAATATATATATATTTGCAATATATGCTCTGGCAGTGTTAGTAGCGCCTTCATAAAATGCAATTCAGATGGTTGAAAAAGGCTTTTGAGATATGATCATTGGCATGAATGAGTATTCTTTGCATAAAGCAAGGCTGTCTCAAAATGAACACGTTTATCTAATGCCTTTGTATTCTCCATAATATAAATTGTCTCCCAGATAATTTTTATGACAATTATTGGCCTCAGAAAGCCATATAATCTCTTTCCATTTAAGGGTCATGAAACACAGTCAGTGAAGACCCTGCTATTTACTAGGTTGTATCTGTTGTCAAGTGAGAATGGTGAAATCAATTTATTTGGCATCTTATCTGCATAGTGCTATGTCAGCTGCGTACAAAGTATGAACAAATCCTAATGTTGAACCTCAGGGTATTTCTTTGTCTGAATTGTCATTCTGTTGGCCAACAGGAAATCATTACAACTACCCTCTGGAGATGCAGTTCTCTTAGAGCGGCCAGGTGGCACAGCTTTTCTTTGCAAACCTCACCCCACAGTGCTAATTTCTGATTTGACCATCTTTTTCCTCAATTTTTGTGCTACTATTTGTTTTATTTCTAAAAGTAGACATACAACCCAATATACTTATGAAAATGTATGTAGCTCTTCAATATAGATTTTAGATTTAGATTTAGATTGAGAGAATAAATATTTTTTCCTTCTAAGTGGCTTGCATGAATACTGACTTCATAAGACCACACAACCATTGCACCATTGCATGCAATGTATTACACTGTTAAAAAAATAGGCAGACTATACTTAAGTCAAGAATGCTTTTCTCTTATTTTCATTAGAACCGCAATGGAATACACTACACTTGTTAATTAAGAGAAAAATCTCAGACTTGTAACGGAGAGATCTAAGCAGGATGAGATGGAGCCTGACATACATAAAATAAAGACGAAGAGGAAGTCAAGAACTTGTCTTAGTACTGATCTTTTTTCAGAAACAAAGTAATTGTCCATGAGATGTTTTCTTTGGCTAAGCATTTGACAGGAGAAGTTGCAGAATTTACCTGTCAGCTGATATTCTCCAAAGTTCCTCAGGTGTGGCATTTTAGAAAAGGTGTTTCAGGACCCAAACATCCAGATATATTCTGGTACAGTTAGGCAAGTAAAGCAGGAGAAAGGAAAGGAAAACAGTGTCATACTGTACCCTCCCATGCATCACCAGTAGACAATGGGCTGTAAATCTTATTTAAGTAGAAGTTGAGCAGCAAGTTGTAGACACGGGAAGGTACTTTTTATTTTTTACTATTTTGAAACAGTTTTAGGAGAACATGTTTAAGAAATTTGCAAGCAGTTGAACCACTCAATTTCAATTTATATAGCAGTTATTAATCATTTTAAAGCAAGTTAACTAAAGCTTATATTTTACTAATTGTTGTCTCTTGTTTCAAACTGCAACTGTCCAAATGTGGAAATATTTTTGGCTTTCAGTTTTCAATATAGCAAACAATCTCTTTATCATAACAGAAATAATTTGCTTTTTCTCATTTAGAAATATCAGCAAAATGAAACAAACAACCAAGTGAAGAAAATCCACTCTAGTAATCGGTCTCATCTTGCTGAAAGATTCCTTGTGGATTAATAGTAAAAATATGAAATGTCATGATGAAAGATTAAATGCTTATTTGAGAAATCTGCTGGCAAATTAATACCTATGGCCTTCTAAATATGGAACCAAGGAGGACATTAGGAAACATTAATATAAAAGTGCTTATTATCTTAGATAGTATCACTGATAAAAAGGGGAATTCAGACTAGGTGGTATTTTTGCTGCAAAACTCATTTATGTAAGTATTACTTCCAGCTTACAACTTTTGAAAGGAGTGAATGAAAGAAAGGTATTTACTTGAGCTGGCCTTGTTATAAACCACAACCACTGCCTAGCCTTTTTGCAGTATACTTGACTACTTTTACTAGTTTAATTTTTTTCTGTTGGGCTTTAGTTTTGAGAGATAAGTGTTACCAACTACTATAAATTTAATTTAAAAAAAATTTCAAAATTGTCAACATTTTACACAATGTTTAAAACTATTTTTTTTAGAATTCTTTAAAATCATCCCTAATTTGGAGCACAGTTAACTACTATAAACGTTCACATGTACATCAATAACATCATGCTACTTCTGTGGTTTTGCCTAGCTTGAATGGAAGCCTATTTAGTCTAAGAATAACTCTGTTACTCTTCTGGTTCCTTGTTCCCTGTCATCCACACTCCAGTTAATTCCCTCTGGAACAACCTAGCTTGACCTGCATGGTTTGAAACCTGCACTTGAATGTCAAGTGATTTCATTCCAAGGCCTGCTACAGAAACTGGTTTGAATCGGATGGGGCTAAAGAAGTTTCTATGCACAACAGAGTAATGTCTTTAGGTAGCAGAGAAACAACTTCCTTGCTAATTGACCTTCAAGCTCATAAAAAAATAAATGATCAGGCAGAAAACAAAATCTCATATTTTTAATGGGAAAATAAAGGTAAATTAAATAAAAAGACAAGTTGGTTAATAAGGTCTACTTGTGAGTACTTCAGAACCTTCCCACAAGGCCTGCAAGGTACATATTAATACCATATCCACAGAGAGGCAATATTGACCTACCACTTCTTTTGCAGTGAATAAGCATGTCAACAGTACACAGACAATTCTGAATGTGGAAAAGGATGTTCACAGCTATTTCTATTCAAAAATTTGAGTTACAAAAGAAAATACTGAAATCTAGCTGTAAACTTATCACAAGAAGATAATAATTCACTGTGTATACTATGAGACCAGGACTCTGGAACACCTGAAAGCTGATGAACCCTCTTCAAGGATGTTGCTGAAATGATGTAAAAATAATGCTACTGAAAAGCTGCAGTAAAGACTCTTTATAAAACATGGTCACTGCTTTCTAAAATCTGAGGTCAGGCCAGAGCCATAAGGGACCTATTGGTTTTTGTACACACAGCATAAATCTCTCTAATGTGAACAAGAGTTACAGGGACCCTGATGACTGCTCAATCATTCAAGCCAATTACAGCAGCCAGTCTTTCAAACCCTCCTTTGCACAGACCTTCCCATTCACAACAGTGCACACGTAAATAAAGGCTTGTGACAGAAGGAAAATATTCACCGCACCTGCACAAATTCCTTTTTCTCCTTTTCACCTCAACAGCTATTTGGAAACAGAAAGCCATGCTCCTACAGGTACAGTGCTTCTTCTGTAATGATCTTTTAGACATATATATCATATTTAGGAGCCATCAGGAAGAGAAATTTTTCATTCAGAATAATTAGTTACTTAATTAGTTTTTCAGAAATGACAAGCAATTGGCTGTCATACAGGTCTGGCTTTCAAGACTTACACTCCTAAAAATTCTTTTTTCTTCTGTTTGGTTTGGGTTTGCATTACAAATTGAGATTCTACATACTCAGAACATTAATTGCAATTGATATTTATTAAAATATCCTTTTTTGTTAAAACACCATTTAGAAGGGATTAGTGACTGAATTATTGCTCATTTCATGCTCACTAATTTATTTTCTCCATTTTTGTTCAAAATTACCTGTGATTACTACAGGAACCTAAAGTCCTGTTAATGTAAATGAGGGAAAACCTGTTTTTATTTCTTATCTTTCTTATCTGATAACATAAGAAAACTGATTGTAGTTTGGATCTTGAGAGGCAGTCGTTTATGTGGTAAAGTCTTTACAAACAGTTTGAACATAGAATCTATTTTCTCTCTCAGTTGATAGTAAACTTGATGGTTAATCTTGAGATCCAGTCCTGAGATTTCAAGCCTCTTCTTCCACTCAGAGTGGAACAATGCTGACCTCTACTCAGTTCCTCTTATTGATAAAAAGACAAACAATGTTTTCATTTTTGAAAGTCATAGAAAAGCTAATGAAATTTCACTTATCTTTGGGCTTAAATTCATATGAAGTTCAAACAGATTTAGTTATCTTCTTGCTAGTAAGCCTGATCAAGCAATAAACAAGCTTTTTTGTCTTGTGTTTCTCCTGCCTTTCCCAGCTGCTATCACAGTTCTGTCTGCTGTCATTTCTGGCATGTGCAGCAGTAAAAAATATTATATACATCACTTTAAACTAAAAACATTGGTGAGAGTCCCATAAAAAGAGATGTTTGGCCTGATATTTCAACTTCCTAAGGAATGTTTTATTATGAATCTTCAAATTTTTCATCGATTTTGAGAAACAGAACTTATCACCTTTACACTTTTCAGTCTTTAAAAAAAAACCCTGATGTAACTAAATTAATTTGAAAAAACATGTGGAATTGAGAGAATGAAGAAAATACAGGAAAAGGTGATTTACTAATGTAATACAAAGAAAGCATTCATTCCAGCAATTGCATGGTAAAAATATGATTAATAAGTATTTACTTATAAATATATAATTAAATTTACAAAATTCTTTAAAAGTATAAAATTCTTCTTGAGAGAAAGTTCAAGAGAAAGAGAGATTTGAATTATGAGTGGCAGAAATTTTCATGTGACAAAATAACTTTGGTTTAGCAGACACATGTTCCTTCCAGTAAAATGCTTTTTTCTCCTTGTGACAGTTCAAAACTCTATTGCAGCATGTTGAATGACAAGCCCACTTTGCCTCATTTTTCAAACCAGTGTTACTGTTTTACTGGTTAGTTTGCATTTTGTTTTCAGGAAGAGGATCTGGTTTTTGTCTTCTTTAAGAAAGGGCAACTTGATGCAGAAAGTGTCAGGCTATTGAATAAAAAAATGCATGTGCTATTCCTAAGGGAAAAAGAACCAAACAGGGCAAAAGCAGTCTGAATAAAAAACCCCAAACTTAAATTTATGAACCTCTCATAAATTTAAATGTCAGGAACAATTCACAACATTAGTTCAAATATCCATGATGCTAAGAAACAGTTCATATTGAAAAATTACCTACTTTTCTTATGAAGGATTCTCTATAGGTATAAGGTTTATACCAAGCATTTTTGTCACCAGAGGTTTTCAAAATTACTAGAAATTTTTAATGCCTGGTATTAATTTATAATTCTGCTATTATTTCATCTGTAACAACAGAATTTACCAGAACCTCGTGATGTGAATCATATGTCACAAGAATGAGTTTGCATTTGACACTGGCATTTTGTTTGTATCCAGAATCCACTGCAGCATTTATCCAGTGGCTTTGTAGTCTGAAGTTACACTTTCAGTAGTTCAACAAGAATACCTTCTGGGATGTAAAATATTTCCTGATGCAGCCCAGTGACCAGCACAGGATGCTTTTGCTCAGTCTGATGAATTCCACAATGACAGGCCTTTGCTTCCTCTTACTTAACCTTTATGGCATGCCTCAAAACATCTCAGGTTTTTTGGGGGCCTGCATTTTTGTGAAGAAATGTTTCATCCTAAAGCTCAGCACATATTTTCTGAACACAGTGTCATGTTAGTCTGTGTCTAACTCATGTTATTTAAAGTAAAGCAAGAAACAGTTGAATTGATAGGTAATTGGACAGGTTTCATTCTGGATCAATTAAACACTTGATTTCAATACTACTTAAGGAATAGTTCCGTTTATAAGTCTCAGATTTAATTTTTCCCAAATTGCTTGTCTTTTTCAAAATAAAGGTGGGAAAAGATTGCATCATAAACGTTATGTGGGGTCAACTATTCTCAGCAAAAGTTACTATTAAGTCATGTTTTGAATGGGACTGTATGTTGCCAACATAAACTCTCAAATTTTCTCACAGAAAATATTTGAACAGTAACATTACAATGTATACTTCCTGTATCTGGTTTTTTTTTTTCCAGCAACTCATTTACTAGAACAGTCACAAAAACTGAAGACAAAAGACACATAGTCACATCCTAAGTAGATTTTATTTTCTATTCACATGAATATTCATAACAGAATTGTAAAGTGTTTGGCCAACTTTAATTGATTTTTCTCCTGGTAGTTCAATATTCTTTTTCTGGTACTAGCAGAAACCAGAAAACAAAAAAGAAAAGGTCAAAAGAAAAAAATTTTAAAAAGGAGCAAACCAAAATCTCTTCAACCTTTAAATACTGGTTTTTTTACACAGGCTGTGCAAACACTCAATACATGGGAAAATTGAGGTCTTGTGCAGGATGAGAGGAAAAAGAAGACCAAAATAAAAAAGCTGTGATAAAAAGAGTTTGCACACAATGATTTTTTTTTTAAAAACACATGCATAAACCCAATTATATTTTTCCTTCTACTACTTATTCGCTTTGCTTAATATGAGAACTGCTCATAAATGAATACCAAGTACTGCATGCGAAGACGTTTTAGTCAGATTCCAAAATTCTATTCAGAGCCTCAAACTCGGCATTGCTTATGGTCCTCAGAAATAAAAATTTATTGTCGTACGTCATAGAAAAAAAAAATCATCCTGATAGATAAATTGCCTTGCCTTACGTATAATATTAAGAAGAAAGAAGATAGGTTGCTGTTATGGGTGTTGGAATAATTTTTTTTAGGAACAGAATTCGAGAAAGAAAACAGTTAACTGAATATTCTTTTCTTTTGAATGAGTACTCAGATTTCTGGAGCCCAAATATCTGAAATGTATTGTGATGCTAGTTCAGCTTTTATCCACAAAGCATGCTGTTAATCCTATGAAACAGTTACTAAACTAAGCAATATTAGAAATTAGAAAAAAAAGATTCCCAATTAAAAACAGGTGACTAGAGATATCTTGTTGAACAGCTTCTTGCTAACCAACCATTGCAGGATCACTAAATGCAACAATAAGCCTTTTTTCTAAAGGTCTCCATATTTCAGATAGCTTACAGGCTTTAATTCCTGTTGGGCATAACATTCTAAAGTCAATTGCAGATTGAAACATCATGCAAATGATATAGAATAAACTTATTTTCTGTGGGTTTTGCTCTTCTTGACTGTAAATTGTAAATTTTGCATTGCTGCAGCAAGATTAGAATATATCCCACTGGAACTCATTGGTGATTCTTTTCTAGGAGAAATTTATATTTTCTTTTCAATATAATATGGAAAGATGAAAATAACACTTTGAAAGATATTGTATATGAGTAATGTACTAAAACAACCACTGATTCACTGTGTATTAAAACAAAAACACTGAGAGAACTCAAAATGCTGGTATTTACTAGACTATCTAAACAGCCATCGCTATTCTCAAGTCAATTTATAAAGTAGTTAAAAACACACTAGAAGGCCTATTGACTGATTAAATGTACCAGCAGAACTTTCCAAGAGGAAGTAACCTAAAATTTTTGCCTTGATTTAGAATTTAGAATTGAGAAATTACACCTCTGTATTAAAAAAAAAAAAAGAAAAAAAAAAAAGTAGCCATTTTTAAAAATAAGCGCTGCAAGTTAGTGGAAGGTTGATAAGGTGTAAAATTACTTTAATCTTCCCCTGTAACCGGAAGAGAAAGTTTAATTTCCATCCCTCAATATACATTTATAATTAGATAATATGTTCAAGATCGCTGTAAACCAAGGCAGTAACAACACACCTTAGAAAAAGTGTTTATGACTAAAGTGGTTAAAATAAGTTTGAAAAAAGTCATCTTTATTAGTGCTGTGTCTTTGTATTTTAACATGTTTTCATGACAGGTGTCAATACTTCCTTATACTATCACAAAAATATCCCACACCTCAAAACCAACCACTCCCCAAAAAACCCAAGACCACCTAATTTCCAGTGTTAATCTAGACATAGAACAGTATTCCACCAAAATAAGGTAAAAAAAAGTTATGTAAGATTAACTATAATCCACTCATCTAATTGATTTATCTAATGATTTAAATGAAAAAAAATTATGAAAGACAATGGTTTTAACAGGCACATTCAAGTAAGAAATCCAAAGCTGGCAGAATATTTTGTCATGCCCTCATGTATTAAAAATAAAAACAGCAAAACAAACAAAAAAATTATGAAGAAAGTGAAGTGAGCAAGACAGCCTGGAGAAGGCAGTGTTTCTTGAAAATGTACTCATTAGTTCATTCATTAATGATTTTGTTTGTACATAGGCAATCTGAGTACTTATGGAATAAATGAGTATGAAGCGCACAATTAGGTTTATTAAACTGAATGGAGAGGAAATTTTGTCCAATCACCTCTTCAGTATTCAGGACAGGGCGAATTTTTGAGTTTTTGCATACAGACAACAGGATTCTACGTCACTTTTTCCATGTGTTTTTGGAATATGTTTTTTTTTAAAAAACAGGATGACAAATACATGTCTATTTATGTTAACTCTGTACATGTAGATTGTAAATCTCAGGGGAAAGAAAAGGGTAAGTGCAGTAATACTTATAAACAGGGGGTTTGCTGAAGGTATGCTCAAAGCCAATGAATTAAACAAAAGTAAGAAACCTGGCACTGGATTTCAGACTCCCTGTGGAGTTGGTGCTGAGCCCTACATCACACCTCAGTGCAGTGCTGAAACACTACTGTGCTTCTTACACCAGCTTTGAACATTGACAGGCATTGACCCATTCTGAGCAAACATAATTTTTTTGTTAGTCTGTCTGTTAAGTCCCTGTGTGGATAAAAAAATTGATGTGCCTGGAAGCTACCTGTTACAAAGTGCTTCTTTAGAAAGGAGACTGACATATCTATGAAGAAAAGATAAATTCTGAATGACAGTGACTTTCAGTAAGAGATTTTCCAAAGTATTTTGCATCCTATCTTCAAGAAAAATAAGGGTAAACTATATTTACCCACACTGAAAAAAAAGAGAGTCAGACAAATCATACTGTGGTTCTGGAAAAAATGTCCAGTACACAGCTAGATTAATCCATAGTCTCATGGGTGAACAACACGCTGACAGTTTGAGCACAATAGTGTTGTAGCAAATGGAGTGACATCACATTGGTGACTGGTCACCAGTGTGGTTCCACAGGGCTCCATCCTTGGCCCTGTAGTCTTCAACATCTTCAAAAACAACTCGGATGCAGGACTCACTAATGATAGTTGTATAGTAGATAGATAGCAGGTATATAACCATACTAAATTGGGAGGAACTGTTGACACCATTGCAGGCAAAGAGGCCCTGCAGGGAGATCTCAAAAATTCAGAAGACTGGACAATCATCAGCTGTATAGAGTTTAACAAAGACTAGTCCTGGATTCTGCACTGGGACAGGGCAGCCCTGGATGTGTGCATAGACTGGGGAATGAGAGGCTGGAGAGCAGTGCTGTGGAAAGGGACCTGGGGGTCCTGGTCAATGGCAAGTTGAATCTGAGCCAGCAGTGCCCTGACAGCCGAGAGGGACATCCGTGTCCTGGGGGACATGAGGCCCAGCATCACCAGCCGGGCAAGTGAGGGGATTGTCCCACTCTGCTCTGCACTGGGGTGGCCTCACCTCAAGTCCTGGGGGCAGTTTTGGGTGGCACAATATAAGAATGTAAAGCTAATAGACAGCACCCAGAGGAGGGCAATGAAGACTGTGAAAGGTCAGGAGGGGGAGTCAATACGAGGTGTGGCTGAGGTCATTTGGTCTGTCCAGCCTGGAGAAGAGGAGACAGAAGGGAGACATCATCACAGTCTGCAACTTCCTTGTGAGGGGAAGAGGAGGGGCAGACACTGATTTCTCTGTGGTGGCCAGTGACAGCACCTGAGGGAATGTCTTGAAGTTGTGTCAGGGGAGGTTTCTGCTGGATATTAGAAAAGGTTCTTCACCCAGAGAGTGCTTGGGCACTGGAACAGGCTCTCCAGGGAAGTGGTTCACAGCACCACGCCTGACAGAGTTCAAGAAAGGTTTGCACAATGTACTCAGGCACATGGTGGGATTCTTAGGATGTTCCATGGAGGACAAAGAGTTGGACTTTGATGATCCTTGTGCGTCCCTTACAACTCAGTTACTCTATGATTCTATGATTCTAACAACTTCAAAACAAAGTTAATTTGATGTAGCTACATGACTATAGTTTATACATTTCATGCTTTTGTAATATTAAGTTAGCTTTGGCTCTTTTTCATGCCAGTATTTCAAGCCAATGAAATAGTTAACTGAAAGAAAAGGAAGGACCACTCTTTTTTGCTCAGTGTACAATATCATAATATGTGGATAGTCAAGATTGCATGCTACAACTAATCAATATTAACTGCCAAGTGTTGCTTTTCCATCAGAACTTCTGTCATGTGCCTCTGTTAAATAAAAAACTGTGCCATGGAGACTACATAACTATACTGGTTGTATTTGTGTTTTAATTAAACTATATTACTGCCATTCATTGCAAAATTGCTCTTTGTGATATCTTTCCCTCACTCTCCAACTTAGAAACTTTGCGTTTTAATTATGTATAAAGTTGCTTTGATACAACAAACATCATTTTATTTTCCATAGTTTCAGTTTAATCACAGGATTTTAACTTGCACAGCTTGCACTTTAATCTCTTTCTCAGGTCTTCAGCAGAAACAAAAAATTAAAATGAGGAAATATTTAAATAGCACTCTCTGTAACAGAATTATTTTCAATAAATTAATTATGAGTCAGTTTATTTTTCTAGGCAGATTTTTTTTTACTCTAATCCATGACCCTTTCCAACAACCTTGATATTGTACTAGATCTCACTCTTCTCTTCATAACCACAAAACTGATTATAAAACCATTTATAAGACAGCTCTAGTAACCCTTTCCAATATATTTATCTATGAGAGAAATAAGAAAAGTGTTGCTAAATTTCACTGAAGTCTGTGCAGTTGACATCTTTGTGTTCTTTAGTTGCACACATATTTGGAAAAAGGTATTTAATTAATTCTTTCTAACTCTATCTTGCTTACTGCTCTTGGTTGAACCCATTGCATTTGAATATATATATGTTAAAGATATTGTATTTGAATATATATATGCTGAAGATATTTGAGTCCTGGTAACCTGATTTAAGAAGTTACTGGTTTTCCTGGTCCCATTTGCAAATACACCAATTCTAGTATCATTTCTACTGTCTGTGATTTTTTTTTTCCTACAAAGCTTAGACTTAAACTAGAATTGAAGGATGAACAAAGCAGCAAAAATGAAAACTCCAGTCCTAGTAATCTTTCACTTGTTCACAATCATTTTCAGTAGCTCAAGGATGAGCAGTTGAATGATAAAATAGCTGAGATCATGTACAAACCACCAGTGAAATTAATACTGAGCCTCTTCCAATAAAAATAGCTTGAGACATTTCTACTACTTATCTGTCTTCAGAGTACAGACAAGAATTAACTATGTAATGATATCCTCTGAACTTTTCTGGTCTTTTTTTAATGGAATTGTGATTCAGATCCAACAGAATAACCTCCATTTGTCTATAATAAATTTTCTTTTGAACTGATAATCCTCCCCTAGGATTATTTCACCTTCTGGGAATAACTGAAAACAGTGGTGCATGATTAAAATCTCCCCTGAGATTCTCTGGCCAGAGCAGCGCAAGGCAAGGTGTTACCCACCCACTTCTTAAAGACAAAAAGTAGTGGGAAAGAAAAGAAAGCTTTCAAAATACATTGGTTCAGGTGCTCCCTGCTCCCTCTTCTTTCCACAGAGGCTGGGCAGATGTAATCTCTGCCATTGTATTTTCTTATTCCATAGTGCATTAATAGGAAAATAGCTGGCAGTGTTTTGTCTTTGGTAAGGATCATAATGACCAGATCAAGACTAAAACTGCTGTCTTGGGGTGATTTTATGATGATTCTCTATTCCCTGATCATCTGCTCCATGCCCAGAAATGGTTGCTGTAGCTTTAGGATGGGTCTTGGGTAGGGGGGAGCCTTGGGGCTCTTGCCTTGGGGCTTGGGGCTTTTTTCAAAGCCTCACTCCCCAGGCGTCCTTGGTGCTGGGTGGACTGGGCTCTCTTCGTTTGCTTAGATAGCTTGGTTTTTGTTAGCTTAGGCAAGAAGTCTTTTTTTCCTCTCCCTGGCCTTTGAGACTGCAGCAGCAATCCTTTGTAGGCCTTTGCTTTTTCTTGTACTACTCAGTTTGGTTTGGTCTGAGGTCAGAGAGGACAATCGACGGCAGAAGAATCGGCAGTGGACCAGCAGGGAGCCGAGGGGCTGCTCTGTCCCAGCCCCAGACCTCGGAAAAGCCGAATCCACAAGAGAAAGGACACCAAATCCACCAGCTTCATCTGCTGTAACAAGAAGACCAACATCNATAGCTGGCAGTGTTTTGTCTTTGGTAAGGATCATAATGACCAGATCAAGACTAAAACTGCTGTCTTGGGGTGATTTTATGATGATTCTCTATTCCCTGATCATCTGCTCCATGCCCAGAAATGGTTGCTGTAGCTTTAGGATGGGTCTTGGGTAGGGGGGAGCCTTGGGGCTCTTGCCTTGGGGCTTGGGGCTTTTTTCAAAGCCTCACTCCCCAGGCGTCCTTGGTGCTGGGTGGACTGGGCTCTCTTCGTTTGCTTAGATAGCTTGGTTTTTGTTAGCTTAGGCAAGAAGTCTTTTTTTCCTCTCCCTGGCCTTTGAGACTGCAGCAGCAATCCTTTGTAGGCCTTTGCTTTTTCTTGTACTACTCAGTTTGGTTTGGTCTGAGGTCAGAGAGGACAATCGACGGCAGAAGAATCGGCAGTGGACCAGCAGGGAGCCGAGGGGCTGCTCTGTCCCAGCCCCAGACCTCGGAAAAGCCGAATCCACAAGAGAAAGGACACCAAATCCACCAGCTTCATCTGCTGTAACAAGAAGACCAACATCAGAGATTCACCAGCTTCCCATCTGTTTTTGCCCAAGCTGCTGCATGAACCCTTAGTTTTTTCCTTCCCTGAGACAAAAGCCGGCACCATTTTTTTTTCTCCTCCCCACCACTATGCGACCACTGTGGGGTTTTTGTTTGTTTGTTTGTTTGTTTTCTTTCCTCTTTGTCTTCCATTTTGTTTTTTTTTTTTGTTCTGGTGTGGGCAGGGGGGCAAGGTCTGACAGTTCAATATCTAGCATTTATTCACCATTTTTTCCTGTGCCATGTTGGCACTCTGTTTGTCAATAAATGGTTGCTTTTTTTCACTTTCATCCACTAGTGTAAAGCTCTCATTGGCAGAAAGAGATTGTTGGAACTCTTTTTTAAAGGAAACAATCATTCCAGCGCGTTTTCTCCTAAACTTGTCTCCAAACTGAGACAACTGCCAATAGAAAAACATCTCAAGAGAAAAAGTATCTTATAATTCAATTCACAAATTGCCTCAGGGGCAAGAGTTGATTACAAATTGTGGTTTTCTTTTCACTGAAGAATTGATACTCGATACTTGGCATTATTAACCAGCATACATGTAGATTATGCTAACTAAATATTCTGCTGCTTTTTTGCCACACAGTTTCAGATATACTGATCTTACATAGCTAGCCACCGATACTATGAAATATAATCTTGAAATTAAAGTCTGAATAATGCATTACACATGTGACATGGGAAAAGATATAACTCTGAGGGAAGACTGAAGTGCATGATCTGGACATTTTGTTCACATAGGTGCCTCAGCTAGTCATTGAATAATTCTATAAATTTAGAATCTTAT
This sequence comes from Melanocharis versteri, assembly GCA_013397845.1. Lineage (NCBI taxonomy): Eukaryota > Metazoa > Chordata > Aves > Passeriformes > Melanocharitidae > Melanocharis > Melanocharis versteri. The sequence goes on along the minus strand of VZTG01008986.1, from coordinate 13,104 downwards.
ATTACACTAAGTTCAGTATAACCAGTTTCTCTAACTCCCAAATTACAGCATTCATACTCTCAAAAGACCATAATTTTGTATAAAATTAATGAAATAGTAAAAAAAATCCAACAGATTTCTAGACCAGGAAAATAAATCCACTCTTTTTGTCAGCTTTCAGTTGCGTCTAGATTTGGGTTTTAATATTTTGTATCCAGAAGCATTATTACTTAACCTCTATCCTCCTCAGTTATTTTGGTATGATTCATTTTTTTCACTCACCTCTACAGAGCCTGGATGAGACATTTAGTCTTTAGCGCTTATTTAGTACTTTCAAGGATAGAACTCATGTTACGGACAGATGTTGATATTTAGAACCCCATAACCAAATCCTTTTTGACTGTGAAGTGCAGGACATAAGGGTCCTGGCTCCCTGAGGTAGGCATGTTAGGGGAAATCCTCCTGCGAATATGACCATCTGGCATGCATTTTGATGACATTTCAGCAGCCTGGCAGGGCTTCTGAAAAAGATTTCAGATGTTTCAGTAGGAAGAGACAAAATAAATATCTGTGTTACCAGGATACTGAATTTTCCCTGCTCCCATAAACAAGAAATAGGTCCAGATCCTCTTCTTTTTGGAGTCAAATTAGAGGTGAAATCTGTAGAAAGAAACAGTCCTACAACAGGACAGGAATTATTCCTGCTATAGCTACCAAAATGTGACAAATATATAAAGAGCAAATATCCTGAAGGGATAAGGTATCTTTAGAAGAAAATGCTAAGAGAAAACAATTCCCTGAATAGTAGGAATTAGATAGATTCAAAAGCCAATTTAGGAGAAAAATGGAGATGGGATCTAAATATTTCATGGTTTGCCTGAATTGATTGTACTGGTGATGAGGGACAGGAATTTGTGCCTTCTGTAATATTTATTGATGAGCCCTACTAATGTGACTCAGTGGAGCTCATGCAGGTTGACTTATACAAGTTTATAGCCCTATGCTTATCCAGTTCCTTCCACCCCCAAGTGTCTGGCTATATTCAGGCTATTTAGACCACTCACTTCTATTTTAGCAGGTAGAGTAATGCAGCATCTCCACATTGCTTTAGGCATGAAAAAAGGTAGAGTATCATTCCAATATCTTCTGTTGCACTATAAAAGTCTCTTAAGTGCTCTGTCCTAATTCCCTAGGTAACTTTCAAATCTGTACCCTACCATCGTTCAAGTACTCAGCACTAGTTTACTCATTCCAGTTCAAACCTGTCCTTTTCATACTGTTTAAGAGATTAAAGTTCTGAACTCTCTCACATTTTAATTTCTTTTTAAGAATAATTTTTCTACTCTTACAGAGGTGGGGAGAAAGCAAACTATAAAATTTTCTTCTAGGACAAGAATCATTGTTCAAACTACACTTCCTGACAGAGACTTTGTTCTTGAAATTCATCATTAACCTTAAGACCTTTCCGTTTCCTTCTTCCAATGACCTCTTCTGATTCGAGGCCCAGCTGTGATTTAAAGGTTCTCCTTGTCACCCCTCAGGAACCACATATACATAGCACCTGTCTCCAAATCCTGCTGGATGATTACTCTCAGATATACTTCTTTATTTCAGTGGCTGTGCCTTGGAGCAGGCTGCTGCAAACCCTTGTGGCTCTTTGGATTAGAGTACCTTGCTGAAAAAGGTTAACAATTTATCTTGATCACAGGCACCTAACCCAGTACATACATTCCAGAATCAATAATACTTTTGACTGACTTGGAACTCAGTGATATGTGTGCTAAACTCAGACTAAGGAGTGAGGAGGAGATAAAAAGGAGCAAGGCAGAAGTCAGTCCTTTGCCTTTTCAAAGCTCCGGCTCTGAGTTAGGCTTCCTGTAAAGATAAAACAGTTGGAGGGCATGAAGGCTTATGGCACTAGGCAGATGCTGAGGGGTATGTATTAGAAGTCTTTGTCTTTTGTTTCTGAAACTGTCATATGCCATGGTTGTTTTACCACAGCACTCTAAATGCAGACTATAGTGAGTCACAATACACAGAGTTATGGAAAAAGGAGTTATGGAGGAAGTCTTATCTCTTGTAGGAGAGACTGAAGAGGTTTGACATCTCATAGGGTGACACAAAGGTCAGCACAGTAACTTTTTTTTTGTTTTATAACTGCCTAATAAAGGACTCTACTATCGATCTCTGTGTTTCACATAATACTCTGTACCAATAGCCTGGAAAGAGAGAAGGAAAGAGAGAACGTAACTGTTTTCAGCAATGACCACAGTTCCAGAGGAATCACACTCTTATTCTACTCTTTGCTCAAGTAAATGTTACATAAATTGAAATAACATAAAAAGCCAGCATACTTCAGATTATTACACAGTTACTCAAAATGTTTTACTTTTCATCAATTCTGTAGCCCAGTATTTATGCTAAAGAGACAGTGAGCATCGCCTGCACTGCTGTACACCAAAAGGATGGACAGGTTCCAAGTGCTTTATCAAAAGAGGGAACACCTGTCAAAGGATGAGTAATTCTGAGCAGCCCAGAAACCGTCCTTTACATCATGGGGAATTTTATCAGCAAAAATATGAGCTCCTGCATAGTTTGGATTTAAATTTTGGTTGTTGATACCTATATACATAACTAATTTGGATGAAGAAAAGTTGCCTGTTGCTGAATAAATCTTCTCCTACAAATCTTAATTTCTTCTTGCACTGAGAGAGACTTACTACTGACGTTGTATTTATGAGGTATTAAGGCATTTTAGGATGCAGATGGATATTAAGGGAAATCTGTCCTGTTCAAAAGCTCCTAGTTACAAAACTTCCAATGTAATTACATTTCTCAAGCTTGCTTCTTTTCTTCAACTGAACTTTTATTGAGCTTCATTTAAAATATATACTTTTTTTTTTGCTGTGGTTGCAGTAAAAATCACTATACTGCAAACAATACTTTTCTGAAAACCATTCCAGAAGATGAAAAATAATATATGCAACATTGCCTACCCAGCTGAGCTTGTAAAATTCTTACTTTGAAAAGAGAACACCAGCATTATTTTCTTCAAAAATGGGCTCTTATCATTTTTGCACTCTTAAAGAAAATGCCTTTACCAGTTTATGACTCCTCCTGCCTGAAAGTGAAGTAGGAGGAAGCACAGTTTTGTATTTATGAATACTCCTGTAAATTATATCACTATAACACCCACAGAATTTGATGCAGTTATTTAAGGTTTTCCAGCCACTGTTTTACTTCTTCGGTAGTTATTTGTGTAGGTAACTTCCATTGAATATACAAAATAGAATCTATTATAATTCTGAGTTCTTTGGGAGTTAACAAACTAAAACCTGACAGCTGAAAAAGCTAGCAGATAATATTGGGATTTTTATTAAAGAATAGATCTATTTGCAAATACAGTTTCCTTTTAAGAAATGATGATTTGTTTCTTTTTTGTGTTTTATGTAAATCTGAAATAATCAATCACCTTTAAGCAGTTCGTATTTAGGGACATTTGTTGTCAAGTTGCTTTTGCGTTAAATCTTCATATAGTTTTACAAATCTGACTTTCACAATACAAGATTCATTGCAATAACATGACTTTTCAATGGCACTGTAGAGTCTAATATAAATGTACAACATGCCAACACTGACTAGTAATCTACCAGAATTTGGGAAGCATTCTTCACTGTGTAAACTGAAAAAAATATTTTCCTAAAGGGTTTATTTTTCGGTTTTGACAAGCATCTCTTTGCATGTTTCACCACCGAAACTGAAAAGAATTCTGTCAATAATCTTGATATTACTTGATGCTTTAACTCTGCAATAAAAGTAGAGACATCATGAGAGAAGAGATACTCTCCAAGCATATTTGCATTGTGTTGCAGCTGGCAGTGTGGAAAGAAGATAACCTTATTCTTATCCTGACATACTACTGCCACTGTTCAAGAAAGGAAAAATGTTTTTTTCCCTTCAGTTGTTGTTGTTGTTATTATATCAATCTTGAAAGCTAAAGACATAGTTCTGGCAGACTGGTGGTCCACCTCTGCTGTCTGAAACCACAGACAAGATGTTTTTCAGATTCTGAAGTCCCAGGTGCTTTACTCAAGAAGCGAGTGAAAAAACACAAGACATAAAACCACTGATAAGGAAGCTGTATATCTAAAAGCTGAATATTTCTTTCAGCATCTGTGTATGGACATAAATTCTTTTTTATAGCTATTATATCTAATTACACAAGCATTCTTGACAAAGTTTATTACAAATCTCTCTCCTCTCCATAGGATCCAAGCCTCCTGACCAGTATGCTGCCCTCTGGGTTAGGATAATGGCTTTTGGTTATCACCTGTGGTCTGGAAGACTCCTGGTCCTCAACATCCCCTTGCTTTTCTGCTTGACTCAACAAGATCAAATCTCCCCCAGTAAGAGATACCCTCTAAATGTATTCAGTTTCTGTCTCATTTCTACTGTACTTCTCCTCTATTTCAGCTAGGGCTTCTCCTGTGTAAGGGGTTGTGTGTGTTGTAGTTTGCTGAGCTCCACCCTGAACATATTAAAAGTTTCAGTTTTAATGAAGGGGCACTGTTTTACTTCAACATCATTTCCCAAGCAATAAACTTTGTATTTCTCCAGTTTCTCAAGAGAGTACAGGAACCTGATATTTGAAATCTTCCAAGAGCTCCCTGTAGCCTTAGTACATGATTCCCATTCACTAGTTTCTAGTTCCCTCCTGAGAGTTTCCTGTCATTCCAATGATTCTTGTAGGGTCAATTAGAGTAACTTATTAATTTCCCTTTCTCTTCTGGTTGCCTCATGTTCTGCGGCAATCTGGGAGAGCCCAATTGTTCTTACAAAGATTTTTCCAAATCTTGCAAAGATTGCATAGTTTTACTCTCCTTTTTTTGAGAAGCCAATCATTGTTCCTGTGCAGCTACTAGAGATGCACCCAGAATGGCACAGACAACTGTCTTTCCTTTTATGTTTTAGTTTTTCTTTGTCTCTTAGAATGGCATTTCAGTCCACCACAGTTTTTGAGTCATGCCAATTATGTGCCCAAATCATATCCAGGAGGATAAACTTTATAGTTTTTTAATCTTACCAAAAAGGGACTGTCCCCATTTGGATTGTTCTGAGTGGTCGTATTTTTGAATTCAATCATTTTAGTTCTCTGAAAGCTAGTGTCCTTCTCTCCCCTTTCCTCTGAGAACAGGCAAACTTTCCTCCAGGAGGAAGATCTTGTACAAGTCTAGGTACTATTGATTAGTCCACAACACAAAAGTATCCTGTCCATTATGTCAGTAAAATGTTGTGATCTGCCTCTGAGACAAAGACAAAGACCAAGTTTAACTCCAGGGCTGAAGTAGTTTAGCACAAGGTGCAAGATGCATAAGTAGGATTATAGATTTTAAAAACCATATGACTTTTCTTTGAACCAAAAAAATCATCTAAATGCCATCTAAGGGACAATATTTTAATATGGAAATATAGATGGATTGGAAGAAGATTTAATCAAGATTTTCTTCTGTTAAAATATATTATAATGTAATTCTAAAAAAATATGACATACTGAAATATTTTAGAGTGATATATGATAGTAATTAATGTAATATAATGTAAATATAATAAAACATAATAGTGGGAGGGGGAGTGAATTTTTTGTGTGAAATCATGAACAATCTATTTTTTAATCCATACAATTACATGAGTGATAGGCTTACACCACAATGAGCCAGCAGTAATCACAAATACCGTAGTTTTAGAATATGTACTTGTAAAGATTAAAATTGTGATAAACATAAAAAAGAAATGAAAACCCAAAAGTATATATTTTTATTTTCTGTTTTTCAGTCTCCTTTACCTAAAAACTAATTAATAGTGTAACATATTTAATATACTATATTTGTATGCATGTTAAAGCTTTTTTAAAATTAAACATCATAATATTTTTTAGTTAGGGTAACAAATGCTTGTACATGGAATTTTTGAGTTATTATTATATATATTATTCTAAATTTTTTTTACTGATGATGAGTACTCATGATGGAGAAATAAAGTATTTCTCACAGAACAGGAGAGATTAAGAAGTCTACCAAGAGATGTCAATATTTTCATGGAAAATCAATAGGGTTGAAAGTAAATGTCAATTGTAATTTAACCTCAATGAGATTTTCAGATGTTTTTTACAAATTTCTTACTTCTTGAGCCCAAATATCAATATGCTTTTAAGATTTATTTGAAAATGCACTTTTCAGAGGTACTCAGCTCATAATCTGGACAGCTTTGACTAAGAATTTGCCACCCATTTTAATGATAGACAGATGTTCTCTGACATAGCAGGGAAGATTTGATCACTCATTGATCAGAAAAATACATTTTAATACTTTTCAAGCATTCTGTTGATCAGTTACACATTTTACAGTGCCTCAGTTTTAATCATCCTATGAACTATTATTTTCTTTGTAAAGTGGATTGGAAGATAAGCTTTCAAAGACTTTTGCGACTACAAAAGCCAAAGTCCTTCCTACTGATCATCAAGTTACAGAATAGAATCCAAAAACCATCTGGGTTGTAAAAGACCTCTAAGGTCATTGAGTTCATCCTAACCTAACAGTGCCAAGTCCACTACTAAACCATGTTCCTAAGCTCCACTTCTACACATCCTTTAAATATCTCCAGTAATCGTGGTTCAACCATTTCCCTGGACAGCCTGTTTCACTGCTGTGGTGAAGAAATTCTCCTAGATCTAATTTTTTTCCTTGTTATCATTGTTGTTGTTGCGGTTGTTGTTGTTGTTGTTGTAGTATTTCAGGAACCCACAACACAATTGACAAATCCTCTGAAAAAGCATACTCAGTCTCCTCTTCTGGCAGTTGAGCAGAAAACGGGGACCTCCTTAAATGTAGTTCCCTGTAAGTTCTTGCTTACAAGGGATTTCTGCCTCAGAATAAGAGAAAACTGGTTTCATTAATGCAAAGAACAACCTGAACACTACCACTCACTCTCTGCACACAGTTACTCCATCCTTTAACTTTCTTAAAGTTCTGACATCATATGTCACAGGCAAAGACCACATGTACAGGGAAACATGCACTAGCAAAAATCACATTTGTTGAAAAGTAAGGTTTTTTTCTCCTTTTATAAAAAATGAGTTTGCCAATTTCTTGACAGCATTTGATTAATAATTTGTCTTAATTAGCATTGAAACAGTATTTTTAGAAGTTTCAATGCGTCAAATTTCTCTTTTGCTCTTTTATATCTACGCAGTACAAATCTTCCTGATTGGTATCACTAAGTCTGAAATATTTCTCTCAGATTTTATAAATCCTTTAAATTTGGCCTGCTTTTTAGAAGGAAATACATCTCACCAGGTAGCATATGTTTTGCACATTTTTTCAGAATAAAAGGAGATTCAGAACCTATTCTAGACAGCCATTGAGCTGACTGGGGTAAGAGAATGACAGTAATGACACTGAAAGCTGGAACATTTCTTAGAAATGCAATCAAATTCACAAGCAAAAAGCACACAAACTTGAAAATCAAGATAACTGGGTGAGTTCAGGTCACAAATATCATCCAGCTGAAAAGCAGCCATACAGTCTCAATAAAGTGGATGTAATTGGACATGATTTCTTATTTCTGCATGAAATTCATGAAATACACATGCGCTTATGCCTTGTCACACCTCTCCCTGCCTCTTCCCAACAATACAAATGTCCCTTGAGGCACATTTTAATTGTTAGCCAATGATTAGTATTACACTAATATTTAACATTGATATTTTAGTTTCCTGCTAATTAGGACAGCTAAAAATTTGCTTGGTTACAGCAAGAAGAAATATAAAAGAAGAAATATCTCAGAACAAACAATGTCCAATCCACTACAAACAGATGATGTACAATCTTTTTTTTCTTCTTCTTCTTTCCTCAGGGTCCATGCATGTACAGAACATTTCAGAGAGGGTTTTCTCTGTGTTAACAGTGCCATCTAACAAGTCACATTTCCTCTGCTGAGAATGCTCATTCTCTTTCCATGCAGAGCTGAAGGCAGCATCTCCCACAGGGGCTAGTAAAAATGTTGGCAGACTTATGATGTGTGTTTTGTACACATCAGCTCACAGAACTGGAAAGATGCACCCCTGAGATCAGCTTGTATTTTTCTGCAATCCGCTTGAAGTTTCAAGAAATTGCTTCTCTCTCTCCATTTCTTTTCCATCTCTCCCCTTAGCAATGGTCTTATGGACACACGTGTATTTAGTCTCTATAATTGTGAATTAATGCCACTTCTTGATACAAATAAGGGGCATTATTCTTGTGGCCTTTACTAATAGCAGATAAATGCAAAGGACAAGATTTTGGAATACAGTTAGGCACCCAAGGAATTACTTGTTTTCCTCCTTACCCAATCATTAAAATCAGTGAAGAACAACAACTTTGACAGTATGAAACTATGCAAATAATTGACAACTACTGTGGTTGAATTATTACAAGAGAAGGATCTTTAACAATACTTTATTTCCCCATACCAAAGAGGACAAAAAGGGAGCAGCACATGAAAAGGAACCATTGAGGCATTACTTCAAAAAATATCACTGGAGTGAAAATCTGTCCCTAGGATCTCTGCTGCCAGAGGTAGAAATTGAAAGCACAGCAGTATCATGTGGTTGGTCTTATCAGTTACTTGGAAGAGGCGTAATAGTCAGTGGGGCAGCAGTTTGTGGGTATTTCTGGGGGGGCTGGTTGGGTTGATGTTTTTTTAATTTCGTGTTTGAAATTTTTTTTGTTTGGTTGGTTGATGTTTTCATTTGTTTGTGTGCAGGGCTTTTTGTTGGGGTATTTTGTGTCTCAGCAATGCTGTTTCTGTGAGCAGAGGTCAGAAAAACCATCCTGTGTGGTTTTTTTTCTTACTTGTGAGAAAACAGGTAATTTTTTTAGGGAAAGGACAGCATTTTGAGCAGACTGAAATGTAGATGAGAAGTTTCATGATTTTTTCCCTAAAGCTACATAGTAACTTTCCAGAAGGAAGAGTAATATTCTAAATAGACAACTGTGAGACAGCAGATTAATGCATTTTTAATAACCGGAAAAGACTGCGTGTTGTATGTGTGTGGAGAGAGCCAAGATTACCTATTAGGGTTTTGAGACACAAATATGACACAAGACTTTTTTATCTCTAGAATCCCTCAGGTATGTTTTTTTCCTCAGAAGTAAAAGTTACAAAAGACAGAATATATTGAGAAGTACCGCAGAGTTCAATCTGTAGATCTTTGTTTTTATAATGCACTGTTTGCATAGTAAAGAATAATTTAATAATTGTTGAGACTGTCAGGATTCAGTTATAAATAGTTCATGGAATCTGAAAAATAATTGCAAATTTTGTGTACTCTATGGTCTGAAAATTAGTTACTAAACGATTAAGAGGAGAGCCCAGATTGTAGAAAACAAGCTAGTTACATCACATGTTTCCAAGAAATAAATAAACCCCCCCCTATTTAAAATTTTAGAAAAAAAGTAATTAAGCCAATTTCAGGAATTAAACATTGTCTTTATATCTTTATAGCTGCATGAACATAATGAATTACGTACATGTTTATAAAACTCATTGTAAGATGATGGATGATGAAGTCAATACACAGGGAAATACAGCTTTCCAATAAAAAAATATTGTCTAACCCCTTAAAATCAAGTTTTGAAGTCAAATCATTTTTTCATACTAGTTTCAATATTATCTACATGGATATTATGGCAAATCATGGTACATCAGCAGTTTTGAAGGTAAGTTCACTACTTTCTTCCTCATAATACACAATGTTGTTTCAATACTATGGAAAACTGAAGATCTGAAAAGTTAAATAAAGAATACAATAAAACTTCGTATGTTTTGAGAGAAATTTGGATACTTTAACTTCTTTTGCTCTTTGGCCCACAGATCTAATGCCATAAAGGGATCAGCATCTGTGAGAGATTTAATGTGAGTTTGTACCCATCTCCTTCAATTAACCACCGTGCAAGAGCTTCTCAATTCTCTGCTATGTCAGAGAATCACGCGATGCAGATCGAGCTGTTGGAACACACATTGGTCTGTCCCTACACTCGTAACTCCCGCCTCGCTCTGAGATGTGGGAGACCATGACTTGTCTCTTCTCCAGTCTTATCTTGGGAGGCAATGATGGTGACCAAACTTACACAGGAGACAGAAGCTTTCTTCCTTCCACTTGTGCTGTGCTGCACATTCTCAGAAAGCAAACTTCACAAGTTTGGGAACTAATTGAGCTGGAATCTCAGCACAGGCTGCATGTGGTTAAGCGAAAGCAACTTCTGGGCAATTTGTTTTACGTATGTGGTACTTGCTAGCAGCAGTCTCAGTCACAATCAGAAAGTTCTGTCATCTGTATGAGTTAACAATATGATAAAACACATATCTGTGATAACATCGTATTTCCTGTAGATTTTGAGAATGCAAGGATTTGATTCAAATTAATGACATTATATCCTTTTCTGTCACTGAGAATTTAATAACTTTCTAAAGCTCTTTCACTTGTAGGGCCAAAGAATTTTGAGACATGTGTAAACATACATGCATAATAATTTAAGTAGATTAACAGTATCATTTTGAATTAAGTTTGTCCTTTATACCAAATGTGAACTGTTCCACTTAGAGGGGTTTTAAAGCCCTGAAAGCAAAAAGCAGTCAAAAATAAAAGCAAAGCTCTTGCTTCACTCTATATATTGTTTGGGGTTTTTTTTCTAACAAGGTATCATTTACTTCAGTGCAATATGCTTGATTTTGTAGTAAATAACATACTTTGTTTGTGAAACTTTCTGTTTTAATTATAGAAATAGCTTCCGCTACCAAACTTCATTAATGTAAATGATTAAGATGGAAACCATCCATGGATATTTTGCTGAAAATGTCACAGATTTACAGAATTTTCTGAGTTGCAAGCAATCCACAAGGATCATCAAGTCCAACTGTTAAGTAAATGGCCTATATAGGGATTGAACTCACAACCTTGGTGTTATTAGCACCATGCTCTGAGAAATGGTTCCTTGTCACTTTTTTTTGAAATTTTTCTTTTTTAGCCTATTACTCTGTAAAGATAGAGATCTGAAACTTTACAATCTCTCAATGAGGTGAGTGGCAAAAACTATTTATCCAAGGACATAAGAGTAAATATGCATGCAAACTTTTCTTCTGCAGAGGCTGATTAAAAAATGTTCTGTTTATAGCAGGGGTTTAAAAGGTGATCAAAAGCCAAAAGTAGTGACAATTCAGATTTTAAACAAGTTTAAAGTAATAAGAGAATGACATTTTAAATGGTCTGAAGTAAATAAAAATCAAATTTGTAGTAGTAATTAAAAAGGCAGTGTTTCAAACAGAAGAGAGTGTCTCAGCATTTATCTTTACTTAGTAAAGATATATCACGATGATATATAACCATGTGGTTTTCGCCATGCAGTAGATGACTAAGAAATGTATTCCACAAGTATATAAGACCAAAACATATGGACACACAATAAATGGCTTCTTTTGTATTTTGACAAACTATTCCACTTTTACAATTATCAAATTATCTAGTTTTAAGCTTAGTTATAAAACCAAACAAAACCAAATAGCCTTTAAGGACAAAACCTCCTCCTCTAACTTTATACACAAAGTAAAATTTTACAGCTGAATCAAAAAGTTATGAAAATAAGAGAGTTATAATGGAATTGGTGACATAGCCTTAAGTATTCCAACACTAGCAGGTATAGCCATGATATAAAATATCCTGGAGGAAACACACAAAAAACTACAAACAAAAAAACCAGCCCTCCCCCTCGAAAGAAACTCAACCAAAGCAGAAACACAAAGCCCCAGGACTCAGCAGTCCCAGATGAAAACCTTAATATTTAAGGTTTGATGAAAGGGAAGAAATATTATTCTCTATATAGTGGGGAAAATGTTAGAAACAAAACCATAAATTTGTATTTAAAAATGTTTCAGCCATTCTCTCCTCATTGTTTAAGGAGACATATGGCCAATGAAGAGCTCTGCTGTTACAAAACATCTGTGTAAAGATTTTCTCAAGGGTACCTCTTAGGAACCATACTAAAAGAGTGGAATAAGAGATTTGCTATAAATAAAGCTTAAAATTTTTCGCAATTCAATTTCTTGATGTTATTCTCAAACTAACAGGAATAAGAACAAAGAAAACAATCAGAAGTATATTTGGTTTAATGATGTTGAACACTCAGCAAAAAAGAAAAAAATCCTTGTTTTCCTTATTTTCCCCTCAGTTTTATGTCATTAATTTGGTGGGGTTTTCATCACAGACTAATATTGACTAAAGTTTGATGACTGTTTTGGTGTGCATATTTCCTAGAAATGAATACAGTGAGCACCAATTCCCCCAAGACACGAGAACTGCTCCAGAAAATGAGGTATCTGAACATTAAATTTCCTTCCAAAATATTTTCCTCTCTATTTATTTTTCTGTGCTGCTGAGCTTTCAGAAACAGTGATGCTGTGTAATTATATTTTTTAAAAATCCAATTTCATTGATCTTGCAATTCCACCAAACCTTTTTCCTTTGAGGATCCTATACTTTTTTACAGTCTTATGGAAATATGTCAGGTTACTAAAATTTATAATATTTTCCACAGGGAGTCTGGATTCTTGGTTGAAAATTTAGAGTCTTGACACCATTTAACAATTTTTATATGAGAAGAAAGCATTATCTCATAATTTCCTGAGATACATACAAAAGTTAATTTTTCCCTTGATTTCAGACCTGAGCACACAGTTTTCCTGGAACTTGACAAATGAAATTACTAGAGAGTCTGACTGCAGAAAATTACCTGATTGTTTTATTGATAGACTCTCTAGCATATTTCTATCATGCAAGAACAGAATACGACACGAAAGAAATGCCAGCAGTAAATTTATATCAGTAACAGAAAAGGTAAATAGAAGAGAACCTTTTCAGCTTTAATATTAAAGTGGACTATCAGAGTGATCCAGGTGGAATGGCCAGGATCCATACGAGAAATGTAGATTTATCTCCACAGTAATGCTGTGGGTCTTGTTTAAAGTTATTTTGGTTTTTAACTTTAAAAAATTATTGTCTCATATTGTGTCCAAATGTTAGCATAGAAACACATA
>VZTG01008981.1:3919-47939 GCA_013397845.1 Melanocharis versteri | reverse complement strand
TATTTTACAATTTCCTCAGGGGGATATCTGTAAACCAACACATATGGCTAAGTAAAACAGGGTATTTGCGTGTAAATACCTCATTTTATATTCTTCCTTGTAAATGAAAATTTCTATGTCATAGACTCACTCCTTTCCAGCTGCTGCTATATTTATTCTTTGTTAAAAATTTGTTGATTTTCCCTTCTTTCTTTTTTCCCCCTCTTCATTCTCCATCATTTTGTGACTGGTGTGTACAGGCTTCTTACAAGCATTGCCTGTTTTCTGTCTTCCTTTTGTGCAGGCTGTCATCCAGCTCCCATAGCAAGGAATCCGCACTCCCGAAGTCTTACTGGGATGGGAAAGATCATCATTTATGAGCATGCCAACTTCAAGGGTTTGTCCAAAGAGTTCACCACTGACGCTCCCAATCTAACAGCTGAGGGTTGGAATGACATTGTCTCCTCAGTGAAAGTAATTGGCCAGCCTTGGGTGGCTTATGAGCATGTCGAGTATAAGGGTCAGTTTCTGGTGTTTGAGGAGGGAGAATATGACTCTGTTGGTAAAGATATGAATGACAAGATCAGTTCTCTGCAGCTGATTACTGAAGATCTGCACAATCCCCAGATCACTCTCTATGAACATGTTGAATATAAGGGGAGGAGCAGGATAGTAAGAGAAGCAACCGATCTGGCTGGGGGAGAGGACAATGACATCGTGTCCTCTCACAAAGTCCAGGGAGGTGTCTGGCTGCTGTGTGAGAACAGCGATGGAAGTGGCCCTCGACACCTTGCCCGAGCACATGAAGACATTCCCAATTACACGGAAATCGACTTCAATGACAAACTTTCCTTCCTGCGTCCCCTTCGCCCTGGCCATGGCTCTAAGCCTGCAAATCCTGTGATCCTGAGGGAAGATGCAGCCCCAGCAAGAAATGTGAGACCTTGATCTCTGCCTCTGCTTGTGTCCCTTTCTTTGTGATCTGCTTCACAAATTCCTTGTGGTACCTTGGCCTCTGCCATTGTCTGTAACCTCTTTTGGATTGGGGCCATTAAAGATCCTCTTAGAAGCAGCAGTGTGTCTGTTTTATGGACTGATGAGTGTAGATAAATATTGCCCTTTCATGGAGAGATGTCTCTGTGTACTCAGAAAATGTGTTGTGCAGTCACTTTTGGGAGGTTTTTCATGGATCTCTCCTGAAAGGTTTTATCTCCTTCCAGTTTCACTGTTCAGTAACAGTGAGTTCAGGCTTGACTCATCCAGTGATAAAGTGACATTGAGTACGTCCTTCCAGAACGGTGGGTTTTCCCAGATAGTGTGGTATACAGTCAGTTCCTGTCCTAGCCTCCTGCCTCACACTGGGAATATTTAATATCATCAAGCTGAGGTGGTTATTTAGAGAAACTGCCATACTCTACATGTGCCTCTGACCTGTTGCATGCTAACTTTTCTATGTGGCCTGCTGCCTTTTTGCTGTTTCTCCAGAGCCTCTAAATTGATTATCTTATTGAGAAGATTAAAAAAATAAGAAAAAGGCTGTGGACTGTGTTTTAGCTTGTCTAGTTTTAACTGCAGATGGTGCTCCCTCTCCAAGGAAAGTTTACTGGAAAGAGCAATCCAGGAAGCTTTCACCCAGACCAGCAGCGTTCCCCAACTGCCCTGCCTTGTGTGCAACCCTGCACCCTAAGTTCACTTAACTGAAGAAATCCCCAAATTTAGAAAACTTCTTGAGTGTCCAGCTGTCCATTAACCAAGCCTCCATGGCTGCAATGTGCAGTCAGATGCAAGTCCTTTACAAAGTGCTGGGCTTCATGCTCGTAATTCCAGCAAAGTCTTTGCTTTCCAAAGCTGTGGTTTGCACTCAGATTTGTTAGCAGACCACTTCCAGAGGCAGGCTTGCGTATCCCAAAGCTGGGGTCCTTATGCTGTAATGCCAATCCACCCCACAGTGCTTCACAATATTTTTGGATCAGGAAATGGCAACAACAATCAAATGCCTCTGACACCAGACTCCTGTTCCTCCAGATGGTCCAGAGCTCAGATGTTCACACAAGAGGGGACCTACAGGGATTGGTCCTGCAAGATTGCATAGGGGTTGTATGGCCTCTATATCTCGTCCTTAACATAACCCCTATATCTCATCAGCCTGTTGAAAATATCTGTAAAAACAGCTTCTACAAACAACTTCAGTAAAATAACCCTTAATAGCAAAGTATTAATGTTCTCTAATCTATTTCTCTCAGTAACTTTGTATACGATATAAAACTACAGGCATGTAGTCTAACCATACATAAAATACAAAATTTAACAGAATAATCATGTTTTTGATATTAAGAAATTAGGACACACCAAGGATTTATCACACATGGAGAGTAGCATGAAGGTTTACGTAATGGTATTTCTTTAGGTAGCAGATAGGTGCCACAAAATCACACATGGGCCAATCCAAATAGGATTTCTGCTTCTGTATGGTTAGACTACTACTGAGAGAAATGTGAGCTCATCTGGAGTCTGTTTTGATGTCACTACAATGGTGCCATGCATAACCCTGAATAGAGGGAAAAGAGTTTCAAAGATCAAAAAAGAGACAAGGATTTATTTTGAACCTCTACCTTTTATGTTTGCCACATCCCCCTAGGGACTATTTGTGGATTCGAGAAATGGTTAGCAAAAGTTCATTTATTGTTTCTGCATGTTTTCAGGAGGAGATGCAGGGAAATAATCGCTCTGAACTATCTGAGCTCTGCTAAGATATGATGAAGGGTTTTATTATGGTTCCCTGTGACCTTTATAATTCTCATCTCACTTCTGAGCCTGCATGGCTCAGGATGAAGGGAGACGTACCCAGCTTTGGTACCGGAACTATCTGTGCTGTGCAGATGAAGATCAGTCAAGGTCAGGATGGAAATTCTTTATTGTCTTAACACATGAGCAGTTTGCTTTGGCGAAATTTTGTATTACTAGACAGACAATATAATAAGATAGGCAACAAAAGGCAACAAAAAAATGGTAATCTATGCGATACATAGTTCAGTTTAAATCTTGCCATGGTGAATGACAAAACTATAAATGAAAGTAAAGTTGTGTGAATTCCCCCATATGCCTATCACCTCTTCGTAGATCTCATGGATATAATGAGAACTGACTTATTGTGAAAAGAAACCTGAAACAGCAAAGACTGGATGAGGCTGTGAAAGCAGTTGCAAAGAAAACATGTCAAGAGGTCATCCTTGAGTTTTGACAATGTTGTTTAGTGATGAATGAAAACTTACTGTATTACTGAGCCGTTTAGCACATTTCTAAGTGTTTCAGAAAAAACCCCAAACAATACAGTCTACTTCCACTCGCTTCAGATCACCTGTTTTTTCCCAGCTACAGGCTCCTTCTTGCTCAACTATATTACACCAAAGACTTTTCAGGCTATGGTACATAAAGAGAGCTGTGTTTTGGCCATCTACTGGCTCCTTGCAAACCTTGGTCCTCTGCAATCTCTCTCTCTTCAAAACTCGGATATCTGGGAAACCTGACTTCTTTTATGGTGGGCAGAAAAATTTGGTGGGAATTTTGCCCCTCCCAAAACCAGTTCCTCTGTCTCAAGATCCCTCTACTTAATCAGTATTTGTCCAAACATGATGTGGAAGAGTGTAGTTTAATTCCAAATTCACAACACTGTCTCTTGACAATGATGGGATCACTCGTGTCATCAAATTTGATCTTCTTGCCAAAAATGTACCGGGGGTTCAGTTATCACACATCAGTTCACCTGTTGAGATGGGAACCAATATTGTCTGAAGAGCTAGTTTCAGAAAAAACACTATTTCAAAGAACTGTGTTCAAAGAGGCTTTCTGAAAATACAATTTGGTCAGCAAATGAGTCAAAACAAAGTGGTACAAATACTTCAAAATTAATTTTTCATCTTAACAAGAAGGAAATCATCTAAATACTGAAATGCAATTTTAAATTACAGGGAACAACAACAGGTGACCAGGCGCTCCAGGGCTGTGTTCTGCCCATGCTTTAGTCATTAAATGGTGTGTGAAGACTTCATTATGCCTGCAGGTGGTACCTTGGCATTAAAACCAGCTGGGTGACAAGGGAGCACTGCTCTGGACGCATCTTGTCTTTTAGCAGTCGGCTGTTAGCATCCTGCACATCTGTTACAGAATATGGGAAGCAGGTATGCCTGCTTGTCGTCTGGTTGCCTGGCAGACAAGATCTGACCTTGAGCCCAATTTGTACATTTGACAGCGAGCTAAACCAGCCCGGTCTTGTTCTGCGGTTGGTCCTGCCTGTGAAACAGTAATTCTTCTCACCACCTTTCTGAGGACAGGTTATCTGCAGGGTGCTTTACAGGCTTTACAGGCCAGACATGTTCAAGGCTTACCCTGCTGAGACACCAACAGAGGCACTCTCATGACTCACCCACGGAAGCCCTGCAGCCCAGTGAGCCCAAACAATTTGGGAATCTGGCCTCAGCGGTGCCGATGGGTTGGCTTCCACGTGGCAGTGCAGCATGGCATAGAAAACTGCTCTGGAGCCTAAATGGATGCAACGTGCCAGTGTGAGGCTGCCCCTGAGTTAATGAATCCTGCTGTGAATCAGCTGCTCCGAGCACACTGACTGCTCCCTACGAACACGCACACACAGCTCCGGGACCCGAGCTCACATCTCTCTTCAGGGCAGTGCTGTGCCCTACAGACACAGCAGCTCGTGCTGGCCCCCTGTCAGATGAACACAAGGATGGACACAGAGACTGGCCTTCGGGTGGGCAGGGGAACAGGGTGATTGATGTGTGAACTGTTGGTTGGACTGAGGCAACAGGGTGCACCTAAATCTTGTGACAGGCCTCTTAACCCCACTTGGGTGTCGACCCAAGTCACACAGGATTTTATCTGTACAGTGCTGTCACTTTTCAACAATTGGATTTTTCAAATGCTAGTCTTAGTAAGTCTTATTTTTCATCACTCTTAGTGTCAAAATCTTTGAAAGTTCTGCACTTCTGCTGTGTAAGAGAGGGAACCTTTATCCCAGAAGAAGGTGTTGTGAGAAGACATCTGGAAAAAATCTCTTTCTGAATTTCATGGATGAAGTATCTTTCTCTTGGGGTCTTATTACTGATAATTCTGTCAGTTGAGAAACTCCCTAATGACTCTAATAACTATAGATGAGTGACAGGTTTGTAAAAGTAAAAGCGATGCTCTTCCACCAGGCTACTGCATTCCCACCTGTATCTTCGTGTTCGTTACTCCATAAATCAGCAGGATCTCCCCTGCTGCTAAAATAGTCCAGACACTTTACTTATTGAATCTTTAGCATAAAAAGGATAGGTCACCCATGGGCCAAAACAACAGAGCGCTGACACTGTTTCTTGCAGATTCTGTCCCTCTCTTGGCATACAGGACCATTATCCTCTTTGGGGCTGCTCTTTTCCAGCTCCATACATACCACTTCTTTGGTTGCTTGTTCACTAGGACACTTCTCCTCATGCCGCTAAGATGGAGACTTGCAGTCCCCATATATTTATGACTGAGAGACACAGGCTGCAGGATGTCAGGGGGTGCTTGTTTAACAAATTTGCCTGTGACACCCTTTGACAACAGAGCTGCCATCCAAAAGGGTCTTGAAGGCAGGTGGAATGGGCTGACAAGGATCCTTGTGAAACTTGAAATGGACAAAGTCCTGCATCTGGGAAGGAAGAACCCCTTGCAATGACACATGCTGGGGACTGACTGTCTGGGGAGCAGCTCTGCTGAAAAAGACTTGGTGGTCTTTGCAGGCACCAAGCTGAACATGAACCAAGCCTGCCCTGGCAGCAAAAATGACCAACAGCATCCTGGGCTGTACTAACAGGAGCCTAAGTCAGCAGATTAAGGGGCTCCTTGCTTCTTTGGCAGCATTTAGAACACTGCATCCAGTGTTGGGTGATGTAGCATAAAAAGATGTTGGTAAACTGGGAGAGTTCAATGGAGGGCCATGGAGAAGCTCAGGGGACTGCAGCACTTGCCCTGAGAGGAGAAGCTGGGGAATAGGTCTTGTTCAGCCAGGAGAAAATGTTTTGGTAGGACCTAATAGCAGCTTTACAATACTTATAAACAAATTACTGAGAAGATAAAGCCAGACTTCCCAGAGTGCGTATTGTGGGAGGATGAAAATGCGAGAGATATAAACCAAACCAAGAGAGCTTCCAACTGACATAGTGAGAAACATCTCCATTATGAGGTCAGTAAATTTTAAATCACACCACCTAGAGAAGCTGGGTTTTCAAGACCCGACTGGATAAAGCCTCCAGCAAACATAATTCACCTCACAGTGGTCCCTGTGTTAAGCAGCTGACTGGACCCAATGGCAACCAAAGGTCTCTTCCAACTTCAATTATCCACCTCTACAATCCTCCTGGCTCACTGCATCGTTCAGGCTCATCACATAAGGACCAAGACTGGGAAATCCCAGTATTTCCTGAGCCATATTGCTCCTGAGGAATCTTACTGTAAATAAAGATGGTCCGTGTCCCTTGTCCGTCGCTGCTATTCAGCCATGTCAGACGGATGCTGGCCCCATGGGGATTTCTGTGCACTGGCACTGACTCAGTGGGTCTGAGGAGCTCCTTTGCCTTGTCCTGGCACTCAGCAATTGATGTGTCCCTGCAATTTGTCTCTCCTCAGTTTAGTGTTTGGGACTTTCTTGGTGAATTTGGGATTTTTGGAAGGAAATTTTCAGGATGTTGATTTTCTGCTTTTGAGAGAGTAGAAGTAGAATCACATCCAACCACAAGTGCAAGAAAAAGAGAACTGAGAGAGCATCTGCGGATCTGTAGGATTTCAACACACAAGATGCTTTTCTGAGAAATTTTATAGATAGATCCTACAAACAGCTGATCAAGACTGAAAGTAAAAGGAAAGAACACTAAAGTTAGACAAGAGTGGTTCTTCTGTGGGAAAAGCTTCAGTTCCAGGGTTTCTTTCTGGCCAAGTCACTGTTCAGGTGCTGTATGTAGAGATAGCTCAGGACAAGCAGAGTTCAGCCCCAGGAATCTCCTCCGCTCGGCTGCTGGAGCCCAGGCTACAGAAGTATTATCTGAAGCATTTACTTCAGACTGAACTGGGGAAATGCTTGGAGTCATATTTAGCACAATAATATGGAAAGAAACACCATGTCTCACCAGATTCAAGTGTTTTAATTCAAAACTGACGGTATAAACCACCATTTACAACATTCAGTATTTTGTTCAAAATAAATATCTGCAAAGATCTATGTTGATCTTTTGCCATGCTTCTGCTTTAAAATTCTGACTTAGAAGCTGGTTTTACACCATACCAGTAGCTCTCTATTTACACTCCTTTTCTGGGTTCCAAACTGTGATCTTCTGTCTGGTTTTGAGACACCAATATTGATGCTTTTGATTATCATCTACGACAGCACCATATACATTTATTATTATTCATAAACATATACATGAATACATATGTCACAGAATCAGGGAATGGTTTGGGGTGCAAGGGACCCTAAAGAACCCTTCGATGGATGGGGCATCCACACCTTCAGAGGGCTGAAGNAAGCTGGTTTTACACCATACCAGTAGCTCTCTATTTACACTCCTTTTCTGGGTTCCAAACTGTGATCTTCTGTCTGGTTTTGAGACACCAATATTGATGCTTTTGATTATCATCTACGACAGCACCATATACATTTATTATTATTCATAAACATATACATGAATACATATGTCACAGAATCAGGGAAGGGTTTGGGGTGCAAGGGACCCTAAAGAACCCTTCGATGGATGGGGCATCCACACCTTCAGAGGGCTGAAGGAGCCATCAGTGTGCCCAGGTGGCCAAGAAGGCCAGTGGCACCTAGTCTGTATCAGCAATAGTGTGGCCAGCAGGACCAGGGCAGTGATTGTCACCCCAGTACTCAGCACTGGTGAGGCCACACCTGGAATCCTGTGTTCATTTTGGGTCCCTCACCAGCAGAAAGACATTGAGGTGCTGGAGCGAGTCCAGAGAAGGGCAATGGATCTGGTGAAGGATCTAGAGCACAAGTCCTATGAGGAGTGGCTGAGGGAGCTGGGGGTGTTTATTCTGGAGAAAAGGAGGCTCAAGGGAGATATGTTTTTTCTTGAAAATACCTGAAAGGAGCTTGTGGCAAGGTGGGGGTTTGGTTCTTCTCCAGGCAGCTAGTGGTGGGACAAGGGGAAATGCCATCCAGTTGTGCATGGAGAGGTTCAGGTTGGATATTAGGAAACATTTCTTCACAGCAAGAGTGGTTAAGCTTTGGAATGGGCTGCCCAGGGAAGTGGTAGGGTCACCATCCCTGAAAATGTTCTAAACACAAGTAGAAATGGCCCTTTGCAATATGGATTTGTGGGCATGGTGACATTCAGTTGAAGGTTGGATTTGATGATCTTGGTGGTCTTTTCCAACATTAATGATACTATGATTGTAAGGGGAAGAAGGAAAAGAAAAATAAAAAAGTTGGATACATGTCATCTCTGCCACTTGGAAATCTTCCATCAAAATTCTTAGGAAAACTAAGGTTGTATATTCAATGTTCTTCCCAGAAAAGCAGAAATGTAAACTGCATCAGGCAAAAACATTAGATTGCACATGTGTCACAAAGTAGTTTGATACGTTTTTATTGCTGTGATTCCATCTTCTTCTTCTGGAGAAGGACAAACAAGGATTGAACTTCCTAGGTTTCATCAAGTCACTTGGGCTCCAATGGACTTTTAAAACAGAGCAACGAGATGTGTGATTTTAGGAACATCTAAAATAGGATAGGATGGTGAATGAGTTTTGATCACTGGGCATGGTACCACTTCCCAGTTCTGTGGAATGGGGTGTTCCACAAGACTTCTGTGCAAGCTATAAATGGAGGTGGGTAAGATGCCACTCACAAACAGCAGCCCTGCACTGGAGGAATTGCCCTCAGCTCTCCCCAGCCCTGCAGCTGACATCCAGGTGAGAGGCACACTGTGTGCAGGAGAACTGGAAGGGTTTCTTGGGCAGCTGCTGTGAAATGCAGGGCAAGGGAAGGAGGCTTTGGTGTTGGGTGGGAGGTGCAGCACAGATGTGAGGGTTTGCTGTCTGCATGGGCAGAGACTGAACTCATCTTTCAGGGGGTGAGGAGATGGCTGCTGCAGGAGAAACAAACCTTACCAAGGGAGAGGGTGGAGAGGGACCGTGATACACAATTGTGAGGGGTGAACGTGAGAGTATTTTACAACTTAATCTTGGACATTTATCTAACCCAACACACACAACTAATTAAAAGTGGGCAGTTGTGGGCACATATCTGATTTTACTTTTTCCCTCTGAATACAAACTAATATATAAAACCTTCACTCTTTTCCAGCTGCTGCTATATTTATTCATTGTTAATAACGTTTTATGTTTTCCTTATTTCTGCATGTTCATCATTTTGTGTAAAGTCTTCATACAGGCTTTGCTTGTTTTCTCTCTTCCTTTTCTGCAGGCTGTCATCCAAGGCCTGCAACAAGAACTGTCACCTCCAGAAGTCTTACTGAGATGGGAAAGATCATCATTTACGAGCATGCCAACTTTAGGGGTGTGTCCAGAGAAATCACTTCTGACATTTCTAATCTGGGACATTTAGATTTTAATGATATTGTCTCCTCAGTGAAAGTAATTGGCCAGCCTTGGGTGGCTTATGAGCACATAAATTATACAGGCAGGTTACTGGTACTTGAGGAGGGAGAACATGACTATGTTGGTAGAAGCATGAATGATACGATCAGTTCTCTGCAGATGATCACTGAAGATCTGAAAAATCCCCAGATCACTCTCTATGAGCATCCCAACTATCAAGGGAAGAGCAGGGTAATAAGACAAGCAACCAACTTGGCTGCGGGATTCGACAATGACATCATGTCTTCCCACAAAGTCCAGAGAGGTGCCTGGCTGTTGTGTGAGCACAGTGACGGAAGTGGAATTCAATACATTGCACGAGAAAAAGATAACCTTCCACATTACTCAGCCATCTACCTCAATGACAGGCTTTCCTTCCTGCGTCCCCTTCGCGCTGGCCGGTCTTATTAGAATGCAAATCCTCCGAAGCTGAGGAAAGATGCAGCACCAGCAAGAAATTTGAGATCTAGATTTCTCCTTCAGCTTGTGTGGCCTTTTTTCCCTAGGAGGTTTCTGCTGTGCTGCACTGCAGATCTGTACTTCTCTATCCTGCCTTGCACTCTTCTCCCGCCCCATAAATGAAAGGCTTATCACGCTTGATCATATGGAAAGGTGTCCAAGTAAGAGGCATGCCAGGGATGTGTGACCTTTGGTACCCTCAGCTGGCATTCCGGGGTCCTGTGCTATGGAATGCCGAAGCATTGCATGTTGTTTCTGTTGCTTTGCGAAATAGAAAATGTAAGTATAGGGCCAGCATCGCTTTCTTTTTAATTTGCTTTACAAAGGTTCCATGGCCTCTGCCATTGTCTGTAATCCATTTTGCATTGGTGCCATTAAAGAATCTTTTGCAATCAGGAGTTTGCCTGTTTTATGCATCTTAAGAATAGATAAATACTGCTCTTTAATGATGAGATATCTCTTGTATCCAGAGAATGGTCCATGCTGTCGATTGCAAATGTTTTTCCTGGATGTCTCCTGGAGAACTGTATCTCCTTGAAGTTTCACAGTTCAGTAACAGTGGGTTCAGCCTTGACTCAACCAGTGCTAAAGTCTTGGTGAGCATGTTGGTTATTGCGGTGTCCTGGGCCAAACTCTCCCTTGCAGTCTGTTCCTAGATATCAAACTCTTGATTGTGTCTCCTACAGTCAATCAGAGTAATGGATCATGCTGGTCATACAGCCTTCTACTGCCCTTAATCACATAATCAAGCAGAAAGTTCTCATCACTTTGAACTGACTGATTGGTTGATCCCAGTGGAAAAAACTGTCTTGTGTTTTTAAACCTGTAGTATGTTGATGAGGGAGGAGGGATGACAAGGTATTCCATGATCTGTTTTGCCATGTGCCAGTTCACCTGGACGTGCAGAGTCTCAGCCCTCCCCCGTCACTGCCTAATGGCAGCTGCACGCCCCGAGCTGTGCGCTGTGACAGCTGTCACACGGCAGCTCTGCGCTGCAGTGTTTGTCTCCCTCTGTGCTGGGCTCCCGTTTGCCCCGATTTCCTTGCATTGCTCGCTGGGCTGGTCAGACAGGACCTGCACTTGGCCTTTTTGAGCCTCAGGAGGTGCCCGTGGTGCCAGTGCTGACGCTTGCCAAGGTCCCTCTGCACGGTCCCTTCCCTCAGCGTATCAAAGTCACCCCTCAGCTCGGTGTCACCTGCAAGCTTGCCCAGGGCCCACTCGATGCCACTGCCTGTGCCACTGATGAAGACATGGGGCACTACTGGTGCCAGTAGGGACCCTTGAGGACACCATTTGTTACTGGTTTCCATTGATCCTGACATTGTGTTTGTGTGTGTGGCTAACAATTCCATATCTCAAACTACTTCCTGCATTTTTCACTTCTCTATCAGAGTTTGCAGGCACATGAGGACAGGGGTTGATTGGAGACAGCCAGCACGGCTTCAGCAAAGCCTTCTCCTCCTGATCTGCAGGATCAGATCAGTCTGGGGATGAATGCAGTGGGAGCAGCCCTGCTGAGCAGGAACTGGGGACAGTGCTGGATGAGAAACTGGACATGAGCCAGCACTGTGAGCTTGCAGCCTGGAAAGCCAGCTGTATCCCGGGCTGCCAAAGGTGTAGGCAGCAGGTCCAGGGAGGGGGTTCTCCCCCTGGAATCCACCATGGTGAGATCCCACCTGCAGTACTGCCTGCAGCTCTGCAGACTTTTACTGAGGCCTTTGAAACCTAGAGAGGGGAGATTTAAATGATACATTGGACAGCATATTTATGTGATGAGGGTGAGCAGTCACTGGCACAGATTGCCCAGAGAAGCTGTGGTTGACCCGTCCCTCAAGGTGTTGAAGGCCAGGCTGGACAGGGCTTTGAGCAACCTGGTCTGGTGGGAGGTGTCCCTGCTCATGGCAGGTGGGTGCAACTAGATGGTGTTTAAGATCTCTCCCAGCCCAAATCATTCTGTGATTTTGTGATTCGAGGATGTGCAAATTCAGCAAGACAATGAACCTTGCTGTGGTTTCAAGTCCCAATCTTTCAATTTCATATTCCTCTTTTCACATCTGCAGTACCTCTTTTGCAACACTTTTAAATTTTGTATATCAGCACAATAAGTCTATACAGCTCCAAGTATCAGCTTCCCAAGGGTGACTGAGAAGGAAATCTATCCTATTCTCCTGTGTAGGGCTGTGTAGACTGAAGTCTCTGCTAAATCTTTAGCATTTTTGCAGCTAAAGCCGGATGGTTTAAGGTTGTGGCATTAAGGGGTAGAAGAACAGTGCCTTTCTAGCTGCTTCTTAAGCTTGTAGTGGATAAGACCTGAATGTCGTGAAGGACAGTGAAAGAACACCACATATATAGAAGGAATTCAAGATTGTGGAGTGGTTTCATACAATGGAAAAAAAAATAAAGATGCAAGAACATCCTTGTTGATGTCATTTCCTAGTTTCTGACACTATGACCTGAATATTCTTGCAATGTCTCACTTTAGGGTGTAACATATAAGCATTCAGGTAATCTTTTGTCTCTTATTGGTAGTAGAAACTGCCCTGAAATCGGTGCTTTGGGCTTATTTCCCCTTGTTGTAAGTGGAAGATACAGAAGGGCAAAGTAGTGAGTTAAAATTAGCCTTGGGAAATTCAGATAAAGGGATTTATTTTTCTTCAGGGATCTCAGAGCCTGGCTATCTTTAACTTCAGAAAAGTTTACTATACTTATAAAAGACTGTAACTACTTTCACCGCAGTGTCTAAGAAAGCGTAGAAAATATTTAGTGAAGGAGGGAGGGAGAGAGGGAGGGACATGGAGATTTCTGTCACTTGCATTTATTCTATATAATTACTCCTTGCATGTCGCGTTTTCCCCACGTTGCATCACTAGCTTGATGCTTTTCGTTGGAGTTTTATTGAAGAGATGGGACCATCGTAGTTATACACGATTTATTATTTAAAATAACAAACAAGACTTCAGTCTCAAAGGTCGTGAGGTTAAGTAACAAGTCGCCATAACAGAGGATAGTCATGGGTTTCAGGGTTACATGGTAATTTATAACTTTCTGGTTCAATAAGCAATTAACACAAAACTTTGTTTTAACTCGATAACCTATCACCTCTAGTACTTTTTACTGCAATGCGTCTGTTCTTCTACCAATCAAGTGCCAGGTCACATATACCTATGTACTTCTATTATAACATCTAAATTCTTAACTTAAACTATAAAATTACACTACTATCCTTAAAACTCTTCACCAAATCACCTAACACGTATTTTTACTTATAACTATAGGAACACAGGCTTATGATTCTCTTGCTTAAGATCTATATGTCTTGTCATCACATTAACCCTAGCTCCTTCCAAGGCTGTAAATGAAATCCATTATTATGTTCAGAGGTTTTAACCTCTCTGTCTCTGACACTTGTATTTTTACTCATTGGATAAAACCAGAAGGTAATTGCTTACATTCAAATTTTAAAAAAAACAAACACAAATATCTGTTTGATTGGCTTGGTATGCATTGCTCCAGCTATCTCATGTTACCTGCTTTAGTTCTTTTACTTGTTTTGTTTCCTTTCCATGGCAGCTGTAAATGTAACCCTTCTGTCAAGATAAGCAAGGTCCTGGTGAAATCTTGAAGGAGTTGCTTCAAACACAATATTTACCTGGAAACCTGGGAAAAGTCAAGAAAGATTTGAGGTAGTCAGGTACCTCATTTCCCATATCTGGAGGCGTGAAACACATGGCTCAGGGAGCCCTATTCTTGCCAAAGGAAGAAAAGAGAAGTCCAGAATGGAAGACGAACAAGGGAACATGCAACGCTTAATTCCAAACGTCTGTGACTGCCTTACAGTCTGTCCCCCTGGTTGCCCCTCCTCTGTTGCAGTAGTATCCCATCAGCTGAGGACAGTTGTGTCTGTCTGTGTGTCTGTCTACGTGCCTGTGGCTGCCATGCCCAGCTGAAGCTGTGTTACCTGTGGTGGCACTCGCTGCCTCTGCCAGCTCCCCGAGCCCTCCTGCAGCCTCTCTTCTCTTATTCTCACCCACCCACACAGCCGTGGCTGCTTCCCCAGCGTCTCCTGTTCCCTCAGCCCTTTGCAGGAAATATTTTCACAGCAGTACAGTAACAAACCTTCCTGTTCCACGCTGCTTTCTCTCCCCTGGCTTCATAACCACCACGGGACAGTCTCTCTATTCTCTGTCTTGCCATGAGCAGCAGCTTGAAGCAGAAAACCATGGAGGTTCCTTCCAGGCTAAATTCTTCTAGGAGTCCATACACTCTGCTTGGAATGTCATAGGCACAGCTCCCCATGCACCAGAGTGGGGTGCAATCCTACAAAACAGAAAATGGAAGGATTAAGGAGGGATACGGATGGGAATGTGTCAGAAACATTGCATCTGCTCTTGCAGAGGTTTATTTTGAGGTTTTTTTAATCGAAGACAGAATCCAAACAAATGCGGAAGTGTCAGGTCCAAAAATCTAGCAAAGGATTCTTGAAAGTTTTTCAGTAATAAGAGGATGAAGAAAAGGTGGAGAAGGAATTTGACCCTTCAGTGGAGGGGATTACTTTGACAACAGGGCAGGTAAGAGCTGCTGGTGAATTGGGAGGGAAATCTGACACTGGGGAAATGGAATTCATAAATATCCAGCAAGTAATCCCCAAGTTATTGTACACATGACTTGATGATGACACTTTTTCCTTGAAATTGAACAAAGGATGAAATCAGGCAGAGAGTGACAAAGGTTTTTAAATCTTCCTTAGAATTACTGACAGAAAGATTTAGTGTGGAAGGCACATCCCTAGTCCAAGGCCTTGTTCACAGCAGAGCCACCTGCAAACATGATCAGGTTACTCATGGCCATCTTCATGAGATTTCTGCAAAACTGCAAGGGTGGAGATTCCGGAGGCTCTGGGCCTTCTGCCAGTGCTGGAAACCTCTCAGAATTATATTTTTTTTCCTTGTTTTCAGTCAGAGTTTCCCTGTTTCCATTTAAGACTCTTTCCAGTCGTCCTTTTGCTGTGCCCCTCTGAAAACAGTTAGCCTTGTACTCCCCAGGCTGAACAGGACCAGGCCCCTCAGTCTCTCCTGGTTCGTGGGATGCTCCAGTGCCATCCAGTGGCCTCTATGGGGCTCTCACCAATTCCTTCACATTTATCTTTTAGTGGGACATCTTAAACAGATGCAGTATTCCAGGTGTGGCCTCAGTTCAGTGGAGATGGGAATAAACTCTTCCCTTACCCTGCTCCTCCAGTTCTCATGGCATGCAGTATGCAACTGCCCTTCAACCTCTTGTCCACCAACAGAACGGGGTGAGAAAGAAGGCATTCTGATGTGACTAAAATTAATTTGTCAGTGGTTGTATATACCAAATATTGTCATGCTTGTCGTAGGGTCAACCCTTCACAGAAAGGGTGACTACTACAGCTACTATTCCAAATGAGTAAAGAAAAGGAGTAAGTTGGGCTGAAAAAAACAAAACAGGAAAATCATTTGCTCAGAGACTACATGAAAGCTGGAGTTAGGTGATCTGGAGGCTTTCTTGCTGCCTCAGACCATGCGCCAAAGAGTTTAGATGTGTGAATCAAGTGAATCAACCCTGTGGGTGTGAGAGGGCGAGTTGAAATCATTAGGAAAGCAAAGATGGCCAAGCATCCTCAGTGTTGAGAAAAGCATGCGAGATAACATTAATGAAACACCAGATCACTCCTGGAATCTCACCTCCTAACAGAATCAATTTGCAATCTTCTTATGCTTATCTTGGTTTGGCAGCAAACTCTTCTCCTAACTGGCAAACCAACAGTGAAATTTTGCTTAGAAGTTCAATCACTGATGAGACAGGACAAAGAAAGTCAAGAAATGGGGCAGACCTGTTGGATCTCAAATGCTTCAAACAATTAATTGTTCTGTGCAGCTAAATTAGTAATAAAGCTGCTATATGCAAAGAGAAAGATGGTAACTTTTCTATTTCAGGGAAGGAGAGAAATCTGTTATTAGAGGCTGCAGCTACTATATTCTCTGATTCCTTCACAATGTTCAGGAAGAGTTTCTTTCACAGAAAGATTTTCTTTCTCTGATAGACAATTTTTCATGAATTCTGGAAGAAGGGCTGGACCAGGAATGAAATTGTGGATAGCACCTGTGATTTGCCCTAGATGTGATTCTTACTGTAAATGAGTCAGAAATCCAGAAGACATCAGGGGCATGTGTATGAGTGTTGTGGGAGGTAGGTGCATGTGTGTTTTTCCTGAGAAGCTCTGAAGAAAGAGGCAGGGGAAGAGAGTGGTACTTCTGCAACAGACTGGCCAATAAATCTGCTGTGAGCGTGCATATCTGTAATGTGAGATTGTCAGCTGAGACCCTTTATTTAGAGCAAGATTCCCCAGGAACGATATGGTGCAGGAAATACTAGGATTTGCCTGTCGTGATCCGTAAGTCATGAGCTGGAATGATCCTGAGAGCCAGGAGGATTGTGAAATCATAAGACAAGTCAGTTTGAAAGCGACCTCTGGATGCTATCGGGTCCAGTCTGCTGCTTAATAAGACCAGAGACCCTGGGGAATCTCCACCCTTGCAATTGTTCAGAAATCTCTTGAAGATGGCCATGAGTAACCTGGTCATGTTTGCAGGTGGCTCTGCTGTGAACAAGGCCTTGGACTAGGGACGTGCCTTCTACACTAAATCTGTCTGTCAGTAATTCTAAGGAAGATTTAAAAACCTTTGTCACTTTCTGCCTGATTTCATCCTTTGTTCAATTTCAATGAAAAAGTGTCATCATCAAGTCATGTGTACAATAACTTGGGGATTACTTTTTGGATAGTTGTGAATTCCTCTTCTCCAGTGTCAGATTTCCCTCCCAATTCACCAGCAGCTCTTACCTGCCCTGTTGTCAAAGTAATCCCCTCCACTGAAGGGTCAAATTCCTTCTCCACCTTTTCTTCATCCTCTTATTACTGAAAAACTTTCAAGAATCCTTTGCTAGATTTTTGGACCTGACACTTCCGCATTTGTTTGGATTCTGTCTTTGAATTTAAAAAAAAAAAAGCTTTGCAATAGTAAATGCAAAGTTCCTGAAACCACCCCATCCATATCCCTCCTTCAACCTTTTCTTTGCTGTTTCGTAGGATTGCACTCCTCTCTGGTGCACGGGTAGCTGTGCCTATGACGTTCCAAGCAAAGTACAGACTCCTAGAAGCACTTAGGCTGGAAGGAACCTCCATGGTTTTCTGCTTCAAGCTGCTGCTCATGGCAGGACAGAGAATTGAGAGATTGTCCCGTGCTGGTTATGAAGCCAGGGGAGAGAAAGCAGCGTGGAACAGGAAGGTTTGTTACTGTACTGCTGTGAAAATATTTCCTGCAAAGGGCTGAGGGAGCAGGAGACGCTGGGGAAGCGGCCACGGCTGTGTGGGTGGGTGAGAATAAGAGAAGAGAGGCTGCAGGAGGGCTCGGGGAGCTGGCAGAGGCAGCGAGTGCCACCACAGGTAACACAGCTTCAGCTGGGCATGGCAGCCACAGGCACGCAGACAGAGCTGTCCTCAGGGACCGAGCAGAGAGACCTTGGCAAGCTTCAGCACTGGCACCACGGGCACCTCCTGAGGCTCAAAAAGGCCAAGTGCAGGTCCTGTCTGACCAGCCCAGCGAGCAATGCAGGGAAATCGGGGCAAACAGGAGGCAGCACAGAGGGAGACAAACGCTGCAGCGCAGAGCTGCCGTGTGACAGCTGTCACAGCGCACAGCTCGGGGCGTGCAGCTGCCATTAGGCAGTGACGGGGGAGGGCTGAGACTCTGCACGTCCAGGTGAACTGGCACATGGCAAAACAGATCATAAAATACCTTGTCATCCCTCCTCCCTTATCAACATACTACAGGTTTCAAAAATAAGACAGGTTTTACCATTAGGATTGAAGAATTCAAGTTAGTGAAAACATTCTGTTTGATTATGTGATTAAGGGCAGCAGATGAGTATATCATCACTACAATCACTGCCTTGAGATACAACCAAGCGTGTGATAGTTAGGTACAATCTACAGGTGAGAGTTTGGCCAGGATAATCTATCAGGTAATCAGCATGTTCACCAAGACTTTTTGAGTCAAGCCTGAACCCACTCTTACTGAACAATGAAACCGGAAGGAGAAAAAATTCTCCAGGAGACATCCAGGAAATATGTTTGCAACTGACAGCATGAACCATTCTCTGGATACACAGAGATATCTCACCGTGAAAGAGCAATATTTATCTATCCTAAAAATGGACGAAACAGACCCACTGCTCATTGCAAAAGATTCTTTAATGGCACCAACACAAAATGCATGACAGACAATGACAGAGGCCGCAGTACCACAAGGGCATTGCAAAGCAAATTACAAAGAAAGTGGTGCTGGATCTGTACAACATTTTCTGTTTCATTTAGCAACAAGGACAACATGCAATGCTTCTACATTCCATAGCCCAGGACTCTGGAATGCCACCTGAACAATAGGTTTCACACATCTGACATGCCTCCTAGCTTGGACACGCTTTCATATGATCAAGCATGATGATTCTTGCATTTGTGGGGTGGGAGAAGAGTGCAAGGCAGGGCAGAGATGCACAGATCTGCAGTGCAGCACGGCAGAGAGCTCTCACGTTCCATAGTCCTGTGACACCGGGAGGAAAAGGCGACACAAGCAGAGGCGGAGATCTAGGTCTCAAATTTCTTGCCGGGGCTGCACCTTTTCTCAGCACTGCAGGATTTGCATTCTAACAGCAACAGCCAGGGCGAAGGGGACGCAGGAAGGAAAGCTTGTCGTTTAAATCGATTGCCTCGTAATTTGGAAGGTGTTCATGTTCTCGTGCAATGTATTGAATTCCACTTCCATCACTGTGCTCACACAGCAGCCAGACACCTCTCTGGACTTTGTGGGAAGACATGATGTCGTTGTGGTGTCCTGCAGCCAGATTGGTTGCTTCTCTTATTATCCTGCTCTTCCCTTGATAGTTGGCATGTTCATAGAGAGTGATCTGGGGATTGTGCAGATCTTCAGTGATCAGCTGCAGAGAGCTGATCTTGTCATTCGTATCTTTACCAACATAGTCATATTCTCCCTCCTCAAATACCAGAAATTGGCCTCCATAGTCGACATGCTCATAAGCCACCCAAGGCTGGCCAATTATCTTTTATCAGAGTATTCACCTACTCACTTAACCAGTGGCTTGCTCAGTTAGGGTGATTCAGCAAGGAGGTGTGTTAACAATTAAATAACTCGAATGGCTTCCCGCTTGCTATCTCTTTCTGTATTTGTATTTGTAGGTGCATAAAGGACAAGGAAGTGATTTGAGACAGCCAGGACAGCTTCAGCAAAGTCCAGTCTGATTAACCTACTGGCCTTCTACAATGGAGTGACTGCTTCAGGGGAAAAGAGAAGAGCTACAGATGTCATCGACCTGGATTTCTGCAAGGCCTTTGACATGATCCCCCACAACTTCCTTCTCGCTAAATTGGAAACATATAGATTTGATGGGGAGACCGGTCAGTGGACTGGGCTTTGGGACCGTGTAAATGACAAAAACAAGTTTGCTCCAAGGAAGGGAATTCCTTATAGGACCAACCAGCTGCACACATTTCACTGTGTCACATTTATTTTCCTGATGATCTCTACAGATCTCTGAAGGAAAGTCTCTCATTACTGCCCTTGTCAGCAACATGCTTTGCATTTTTTGAGATTTGATTTATAAGGATGGAGGATCTCATTTAAGCTTTGCCATAGTATTGCTCTGATTAAACCAGAGTCAATAAGGCAATGCCAAGAAAACACAGCAGCGTAAGGGGGAGGAATATTCTGACAAAGAAAACCAATAAAAAATTAAAGGAAGCATCAGCAACTGAATTGAAAGTGGGGCAGCTGTGTTGTCGGGTAAAGAGAAGATGTGTTTGAAGATGCATATGGGAAAAAAAAAAGTTGCTTCAGCCCTGCTTCCCACAATGGCTTTGCAGTGTTGGATACATTAAAAGATGCTGTAAATTCATGCTGTGGGAATTCCAGCACCAGATGAAATGAGTAGGGAAGAAAGCCACAGTGAAAACTTGCTAGCTTGCAAACAGCAAGTTTGAGAATTCTGTACTTGGAAAACAGCTTGAGTTTCCCCAAGTGAATGTTAAATCATCCAGCCAAAAAAATATATTTTAAGGCATGTGCAGCAGAATATCCTGCCTGCTGGCTTCCCTCCATGCCTCTGATTGTGGGCTGCTTGGGTGATGGAGCTGCACTACAGGTGAAGAGTCACAGCGGCTCATCCGCAAAGCTGATCCAAAGGAGCTGCGCCAGAGCCCTGAAACATGGAAACAAAGGCATCATTAAGAAATAACATAAGTGGTTAATGTGTAACATCACCTTTCTCTGGCCATACAAGGTCTGACTTTAAGCCCCAGTTTTATATTCCATGTTTACCCAAACACGCCTGAGCCTGTTCTGCCAACTTTTCTGATCAAGCTGAGAAAAGTTCAGTCTGTGTATGTCACGTCTCTGTTACACCCACAGTGTCTGAGCTTTCTCCTCTAGACACCTCCTTTTGGAATACCACTGGTTACAAGCCTTCCTTACGCTGCATTCTCTGGAAATGTCCATTTGCACTGTGGATTAATAATCCTTCACCCTCTGTGAAGGTTTCTTGCTGACTGTTGATTTTGCAAGCAGTCCTTTTACTCTTTTTAACACCACGTGTAGTTTAGCAGGGTTTGGGACCTCCGGATAGTGTTTATTCCTGGGTTGGCAGGCAGGCTGAGGTGCCAATGCTCTAGTCTTTGCTGGGCAAGAGCGTTGCACAGTGTGCTTTTATAGGGATAAACATCATGTGAGAAGTACAGTAGGGAATGCCATGGTTGGTGATGTGCCCTTCTGAGAGGCGTCTTAAAATCTGCCATGAGGGTGAGGGGTGAGGACGACCAGAGAACATGATTCCAAGGGTACTGCTATCTGAGCAGTGTAGGAATTGCCAGCTGGTCTGCAGGCCACTGCACCCCAAGAACAGCTAGCCCACCTCCTCGCAACCCCCAAAGTGAAGAAAATCACCTCTCTGGTGACCAGGAGAGACAGAGCCAGACAGGAATGTCAACTGCTTCAAATCAGAGTAACGGCAGCTTTGGAAGGTAATCTAATATTTTCTTTGCCCAAGAGAAACAGAGAGAAAACTCAGAGATATCTGCTTCAGAGACCTCCTGGCTGTGAGGAACTTCTCAGTTACATATGCCAAGAAAATAAGAGAATACCTTCTTTCCTCTCTAAGAAATGGTGGTTTTCAAAAAGGAAATATCATTAAGTGCATTTCCTAGGAAATATAATTAGAGACATCCAAAATAACCTCTCTCCTATTAATAGTGCCTATGTAACGTCGTTATCATGCTGAGATTCTGAAAGGGATCTCTCAGACATGACCAAGGCACTTCAATAGGACTTCCAAAATAATTTCTTCCAAAAATTGTTTTGGGCAGAAGGTGACATTTTCCAGTTGACTTGCCACTATAACACATGTGTTCTAGAGTAAGGAGAATGCCAGGTGCTCTTGGAATTGAATTTGTAAATCCCACTTGGGTGAACGGAGCAAGGAAACCTGAAACTGGCTGCAGAGCAGTAAGAAGTGCCCCAACACACGTGGATTCTGAGCTGTCCCCATTGCATCTGCCCACCTGAGCCAAGCAGAGGAGCACAAGTGGCTGATACGTCAGCACAGCCTGCAGTGTTTGTTTCAGAGTGGGACAAAGCCCAGCAGCTGACAGCACAGCACGTTCTGGGCTTCATGTGCAGATTGTGCAGATTTTCAGCAATCAGCTGCAGAGAGCTGATCCTGTCATCTTTTTAACAACAAAGCTGTGTTCTCCCTCCCCAGGCACCAGTAACTGGCCTGTATAATTTGGGTGCCCATAAGCCAATTGAAAGAGGAATAACTTTACTCTTGGTGTTGTAGCCACAAGCTCGTGGTGGTCCCCGTTGCCTGCCTGTGTGGACTGACACACCAGGGCTTCTGTAAGAATGTTTGGCAGAAAATAGAGGCCAAGTAGAGTGGAACCCTCACTCTCCACCGATAAACAAGAAGGAGGAGCTGTGGCAGTGGGTGTGGAGAAGGCTGAGTGGGTCCCTTGCCTCAGTGTTCACTGGCAGTCAGGTTTCCCATGTCTCTGGAGTCGCTGAAGCTGCAGGTGGTGACTGGGGGAGCAAAGTCCCTCCCACAGTAAGTGAAGAGCAGGTTTGAGACCACTTGGTGAAGCTGAATAGACACAAGTCTACGGGGCTGGATGACATGCATCCCAGGGTCCTGAGGGAACAGGCTGGTGTTGTTGCCAAGCCACTCTCCATCGTATTTGAAAAGTCATGGCATTCAGGTGAAATCCTTGGTGAATGGAAAAAGGGAAACAGCATTCTTATTTTTAAAAAGCGGAGCAAGGAAGTTCTGGGGTACTACAGGCTAGTGAGCCTTGCATCTATGCCTGTAAAGATCGTGGAGCAGATTCCCATGGAAGCAATTCTAAGGCACAAGAAGATGATCCAAGACAGCCAGAATGATTTTACTAAGGGCAGATCATGCCTGACCAACGTGGTGACCATCTGCGATGGAGGGATTGAAGCCATCGACAAGGGGAGACCAACCAACGTCACTCACATTCCTCAACTTCCTTAAGACCTCTGACATGGTCCCACATGGCCTCGTTATCTCCAAACTGGAGATACGTGGGTTTGAAGGGTGGACTATTTGGGAAATAGCCACACAGCCAGAGAGTTGAGGTCAGTGGCTCTATGTCCAAGGGGAAACCAGTGATAACTGGTGTCCATCAGGGCTCTGTTCTGGGCCCAGTGCTTTTTAAGATCTTTATCAATGACCCCCTCAGCAAGTTTGCAGATGACACAAAGCTGAGGGGTGCAGCTGACACAACAAAAGAGTGGGATTCCATCCAGAGGGACCTGGACAAACTTGAGAAGTGATTCCATACTTACCTCAGGAAGTTCAACAAGCCCAAGTGCAAGGTGCTGCACCTGGGTCAGGGCAACCCCAGACATGAGCACAGGCTGGGAGATGGTCATGGGGTGGGAGCACCTCTCCTGTGAGGACAGGCTGAGAAATCTGGGGTTGTTCAGCCTGGAGAAGAGAAGGTTCCAGGGAGACCTCATTGCGGCCTTCCAGTTCTTGAAGGAGGCTTATAAGAAAGAGCAGGAGCAACTTTTTGAGCAGGCAGCTAGTAATGGGATGAGGATGGAATGGTTTTGAATTAAAAGAGGAGAGATTTAGATTAGATGTTATGAAAAAGTTCTTTATTGTGAGGGTGATGAGGCACTGAAACAGGTTGTTTAGAGAGGTTGCGGATTCCCCATCCCTGGAAGTATTCAAGGCCAGGCTGGATGGGACTAGGAGCAACCTCCTCTAGTGGGAGATGTCACTGCCCATGGCAGGACGGTTGGAATGAGATGATCTTTAAGGCACCTCCCATCTCCAGACTTCATAGGATTCTATGATTCTATAATCAATGCCTTGAGATACAATAATTCATGTGATAGTTAAATACAGGCTACAGGTGAGAGTTGGGACAGCATCACAGCAATAATCAAAATGCTTACCAAGCTCTTTAGTCTGGTTGCAATGTTTCTGACCAGTGAAACTGGAAGGATAAAATTCTGCAGGAGAGATCCATGAAAAATGTTTGCTAGTGACTGCACAAAACGTTCTGTGGATGCACAGAGACATCTCTCCATGAAAGCAAAATGTTTATCTACACTAAACAGTGCATAAAACATACCCACCGCTGATTGCAAAAGATACTTTATTGGCACCAACACAAAATGGATTACAGACAATGGCAGAGGCCGTTTGTAGGGCAGGAGAAGAGTGCAAGGCAGGATAGAGAAGCACAGACCTGCAGTGCAGCATGGCAGAGAGCTCTCACGTTCCATAGTCCTGTGACACTGGGGAAAAAGGTGACACAAGCAGAGGCAGAGAACGAGGTCTCACATTTCTTGCTAGGGCTGCACCTTTTCTCAGCACGGCAGGATTTGCATTCTAACAGCAACAGCCAGCGCGAAGGGGACGCAGGAAGGAAAGCTTGTCGTTGAAATTGATTGCCTTGTAATTTGGAAGATGTTCATGTTCTCGTGCAATGTATCGAAATCCACTTCCGTCACTGTGCTCACACAGCAGCCAGACACCTCTCTGGACTTTGTGGGAAGATATGCTGTCATTGTCATGTCCCCTAGCCAGATTGGTTGCTTCTCTTATTATCCTGCTCTTCCCTTGATAATCAGCATGTTCATAGAGAGTGATCTGGGGATCGTGCAGGTGTTCAAGGATCACCTGCAGAGAGCTGATCTTGTCATTCATCTTTTTACCAACAAAGTCGTGATCTCCCTCCTCAAGTACCAGTAACTGTCCTTTATAGTTTGCGTGCTCATAAGCCACCCAAGGGTGGCCGATTACTCTCACAGAGGAGATACAATCGTTCCAATCTGCATCTTTTAGATTGGAAATGTTGGTGTGGAATTCTTTGGACAAACCCTGGAAGTTAGCATGCTCATAAATAATGATTTTTCCCATCTCAGCAGGACTTCTGGAGTTTGGATTTTCTGCTGTAGGAGTTGGATGGCAGCCTACAGAAAATGAAAACAGGAAACAAGCAATGCTTGTAAGAGGCCTTTACACACCAGACACAAAATGCTGGAGACCAGAGGGGACAAAAGGTGAAAAAGAAATGTAAAACAATTTTAGCAGAAGAAAAAAATAGCAGCAGCTGTGAAAGACTGAGGACATGACATAGAAATTTCAATTTGAAGGAACAAAGTAAAATGAGATTTGTACACCACAACAGTCAAGTTTCATTTGATATGTATACATGCAAGGTACACCTGAGCATTTTGTTTAACATCTTATTATATACCCCAAATAATAATGAAATAAAATATACAACTAGTGGTAAATCTTTCTGTTGATAATTGAGGCTGCAGTTGAGAAATATTTTAGAAATTGGCACTCGTTGTTTGGACTAGGTTTCATCGAATGCAATATAAAAGTAGTGAGACATGCAATTAATTTCTAAAAGAAAGTGTATTTTTTACTTAAAATGGGGTAAAAACCTATTTTTAAGGGCAGAAATGAACTTTAAATTCACTGAAACATCTTATTTCTCTTTTTATACAGAATTTTACTGGAATCAAGAGATTCCTGCTCTTGACATACACTGAGAAGCAATCAAGTTGTAAGCATCAGCTCTTCAAATCAGACTAAATTTCAGGTTTTAAAAGGCTTTTTCTAACACTACTACCAATACACATATGTAATTCCACACAGTCAGTTAAAAAGCCACAGTGTTGATTAGTAACAGCTGCAGGAATAGCAATGAGTGGTCAGTTATGATAACAGCTCCCTCTCTAAATCATGTAACAGTTACTGAAGCAAAGATTTACATTTCAGTGCAAATATATATGGGACAAAAAAGCCATTCCTCTCGCTGATTCTGAGAAGGGATGAGAGAAGGCAGATATGCCCAGTAAGATTAAAAGCCATACTAATACTGCAACACATGTGCATCATAATTTAAAAACCTAAATCACTTAAACCTCACCTTTTTAGGAAAAAACCCTTTATGTGATTAAAAACATGTATTTTTTCACAGTTATAAAAGCATCTATGGAAGCCGAGGGAACCTGAACTTGGACTCGCTGACTGATTAAGCACTACTATAAAGACTTCCTACCTGTAGAAAAAGTATGTCATATGAATAATAATGACCCATTTAATTTTGCTGATACAACATAAAGATCCCATGACCAAGATAAATTCATAGAATATTTTCATTTTCACCTCTGGGAATTGTGTATCACTGTCCCTCTCCACCCTCTCTCTTGGTAAGGGTTTGTTTCTCCTGCAGCAGCCATCTCCTCATCCCCTGAAAGATGGGTTCAGTCTCTGCCCATGCAGACAGCAGACCCTCACGTCTGTGCTGCACCTCCCACCCAACACCAAATCCTCCTTCCCTTGCCCTGCATTTCACAGCAGCTGCCCAAGAAACCCTTCCAGTTCTCCTGCACACAGTGTGCCTCTCACCTGGATGTCAGCTGCAGGGCTGGCGAGAGCTGAGGGCAATTCCTCCGGTGCAGGGCTGCTGTTTGTGAAGGGCGTCTCACCTGCCTCCATTTATAGCTTGCACAGGAGTCTTGTGAAACACCTCAGTCAACAGAACCGAGAAATAGCCAATAAGTTAACAAAAATCATTAACTATTTTATTTTAATTTTGATCTTTCTACAACCAGTCCTGTTATTGCTCTGGGTCGAAAGTCTGTTAAAGCATAAGCCCTTGATAAAACCTTAGAACTTTGGTTCTTGTTTTTCCTTCTCCTCCAGAAGCCAGATGAATTACAGTAATAAAAATGTACTTTGTGACGCACAGGCTGTAGAATTTTTCTGTCTGTTGCAGTTTACATTTTGTTTACCTGTGAATCAACTGTAATAAACAATGTTAATTTTCCAAAGGGCTTTGCTGGGAGATGTCAACT
Source organism: Melanocharis versteri (assembly GCA_013397845.1). Taxonomy (NCBI): domain Eukaryota; kingdom Metazoa; phylum Chordata; class Aves; order Passeriformes; family Melanocharitidae; genus Melanocharis; species Melanocharis versteri. The sequence goes on along the minus strand of VZTG01008981.1, from coordinate 21,360 downwards.
TGACAGAGGTGGCATTTAAGTAGGGTTTTATTAAATTCTCTTCCTCCTTCTCACCTACGTAGCCACTTGAGCAGCTAAAGGGATGCAGAGCTGCTAAAGCAGAGCCAGGAGGCTCTGGCAGAGCTGCAGTGGCAATAGTTTTTCTTTTTCTCTCATTGCAGGTTCACTCTGTCATATATTTTCAGACAGGTTCGTTGGCTAGCATGCCAGAAGGCTGTTCTGCAGCAGGAGAAAGCAACAGGACCTTCATTAGTTCACTTGAGGCACCCCTGCTCTGTCAGGTAGGAAGTAACTGGAGAAGATGGGGAGCTGGGAAGGGAGAGAGTTCACCCCTGCAAACCAAGCAGCCCGTACACCGGATCCAGCCAAATCCTCATGCTGTTTCTCTTTCACTGGTGCCTGGCTGAGCTCATGGTGTGCCAGATCACAAAACAAAGCTGGCACAAAAATACTTGAGGCTTTGGCGTTTTTTCCATGTGGTCCATTGTTTTGCTGCTCTGCCGAGCTTGGAAGCAGAGCAATTGAAATTTGCATTTTGAGGTTTTGAAGAGAAACAGGCCCTCACTTTATAGCAACAGCTAGATGAGAAGTCCTTATTCTGAACAGGCAAATCATGCTTTTAGGACATGTTTTTGTGTGTTGCAGTGACCTCAGCCTACAGTTCAGTGCTGCTGGAAAGGGGAAAGTCACATTCCACTCCTGAATCATTGTGTCCACTGTCTGGTAAAGAGAAGGGAGAAAGAATGAGCGCACCAATGTGAGGAATGCTTGAAAGAGGGACTAAAACAGCCTAGAATAGGATAGATTTATGCTGCCATTGAACAACATTCATCCTTCTTAGCTTGCTAGTATATTTTACTCATTAAATTATTTAGTTGTGTTTCTGAAAAAAAACATGTAATGACATAATTAATCATGGACTAAACATTCCCATCTTCCTCAGCACCTGCAGACTCAGAAAGTACTTTTGATCAAATGTACGAGCCACGAAGGCATCACAAAGACTGAGTCTGAGTGATGATGCAGCCAACAGTGAACTAAATCATCCACGTACTCCCTGCAGAGCACCAAAGCTGGCAGTGGGGCTTTTCATGGCTTTGAGGGAAATCAAAAGGCCATATATGATGGAATGTTCTACTACAAAAACATGGTAAAGGATCTCTGTACAAATACTCCCAGGTTCACAGAAAGAAGTGAGTTCCTGGTTCTAATTGACCATCGGTCCTAGGGTTACTGAACTGAAAACTTAATGGATTTTAACGTCGTTAATCTCACCTATATGGTGCTTTATGCACAAGGAAGTAAGTCACTGAACAAAGCAGAACACCACAGGGTGGGGTTGGGGGGTTGATATTGGAAATATTTATGGAGTTTTCTTTGTGGGTTGGGTTTGTTTGCTTTTTTTCCTTATAGGTTACATAATGGTTTGGCTTGAAAGGAACCTTAAAGGTCATCCAGTTCAACCCCCCTGGCATGTGCAGTGACACCTTCCACTAGACCAGGTGCTCAAAGTCCCATCCAACCTGGCCTTGAACTCTTCCAGGGATGGGGAATTCCCAGCTCCTCAGGGCAATCTGTTCCTGTGCCTCACCACCCTCACAGTAAAGAATTCTTTCTAATATCTAATCTAAACCTGCCCTCTTTCAACTTGATGTCGTCTCCCCTTGTCCTCCCACTGTGTGTCCTTGCAAAAACCCCCTCTCTAGCTCTCTTTTAGCCCCTTTGGCTACTAGAAGACCACCATAAGGTCACCCCAATGCCTTCTCCAGGCTGAACAACCAAAACTCTCTCAACCTTTTGTCACTGGAGAGATGCTCCAGCCTTCTGATCGTCTCCGTGTCTCTCCTCTGAACTCATTCCAACAGGTCCATGGCCAGAGATTTGTGCTGAGGTCCGCAGAGCTGGACACAGTACTTCAGGTGGAGCAAATTCATGGGAAGCGATGTTTCCCAAAAATCCTCTTATCCCCCTCCTGCAGAAACAGCAGTACCTCGAAATCTGAAAAAGAAAATGTGTGACAAAAGTGAAAAGAGAAGGAGGATAAACTCCTCTTTCTCTATTGCCCTCAGCAGACGAAAAGCAATAGAAGGAGCAAGATGAATGATGACATGCAGATTCTTTGAAAATGTGCAGTTGAGCAAAAAACACTCCAGCAAGTGAAGAATAAAGACTAAAATTTTTTTATCTTTTTCATAAAACTGGTTTTCTGGGGGTTTCTTCTTTCTTTCTTTCTTTGTTTAGAGACTATCTACTACTAGATTTGCAGGGTGATAAAACAATTTCCCTTAAAGCTGTGGATGTCACTATGTACCCACTTCACAGTGCTGGAAAAGGTAAAATGGTAGAAAAATTGAATGTACAGATCCTGTTGTGCTCCTATCCTGCTCTACCACCGCGGATACCTTAGTTTGTATCTCAGTACTCATCTGTTTTTATTCCTTACTTTAAAACAAGAGGATTAAAAAAAACCAATAAAATCACTCATGAAATACACTTCCCCAGTTCCTGTTTGCTATTTTAGTCTGGTAGTTTTGGACTCAAGGCAGCAGAATGCTGGTTCCTTTATTTTGGAGGAGGTTTTGTGGCTGGAGAGGGTGTTTTTTTCGGTTTTACTCAATTAGCAGTTGCTAGTGCTAGTAACGCAATTCTTCATCACAAAAATAAAGTTTCTTTCCCACTTTTCGCTCTCCAACTTCTGTTTCTCAAGCAAAACAGCCCCCAAAAATGCAATATAGGAACATGCCACTGGACCACAGAAACCAAAGCTGTGGACAGCCCACACGCTAAAAACTGCATTCACTACCAAACCTTTCAGGGGGAAAGAAAAAAAGGCCTCTTTTTTTGCTTAGCATGTACCTCACACAAACTCCCCCTTTTTTTCTTTCCTCTGTTTGCTGTGTTTCCCAATTGCTATTCTTCAGTAAAGCAAACTGAACACCGCTTTTTCAGCAAAAAGAGAGATGACAGAATCCTATTGGATGAGTGCTGCATATTCAGTCACAACTGGGAGTGAGCTCCGAAGAAATTGTGCTGGAAAGAGAGACACAGCAAATAGAGAGTGACAAAAGCCTTATAAGTCCCACTCGACAACACACAGATGTCAGAAAGCAAAATGAAGATATTTTCTAACTATTATTTCCTTTCCCAAGCCTCCTCTTCCCAGGTGAAGGAAAAGGCAACAGGTTGTCTGTGAATAACCGTTAGTTCAAAATAGCAGAAACCCAACTGGGTTGTTTTTTGCGTTTTTTAATAAACGTACAAATGGATTTCCATGGAATAATTGCTAAGCTGGACTCCACAAACACAAAGACCCATGCTCAGTACTGGGGAGAAGCCAGGGGAAGGCATCACAGACCCTCAGAAGGTCCTGGCTTCCTAGCACCACATTTTGCGCCTACAGCTGCACGTCTAGAAATTTCATCCAGCATTTTGGTTTTTTCGAGTTTAATTAGCAAGTTGCTCTCCTAAACCCTTTAGTGTCCCCATCCAAGCACGTGTGACGGACACGGACCTGCCCTCGACTCAACACTAGATGTCACTTCTGCTTCAGAAATGCGACAGAGCAACGGAAGCACGATAAAAAAACCCCAATCCATCCGGCTCCAGATTTTTCAGGGGATCTCTGCACCTACAACTCTTCCTAAAGTCGTGGACAGGTACAGAGCTTTAAAATTTTACATTTCTCAAACTAGGCATGTAAGAAACATTAGAAAATACTAGACAATGCTTTGCTATACTCAACATGGCAGTGACAGAAAAGCTTCTCTTCTCCCTTGTGGGTGCAAAGGTGCCACTTTGCTGCTGCAGGTGGGAGAGCTGCTGTGCTGCTTTCAGCCCTTCCTTGCCTGGCAAAAGACCTCTGAGCAGCAGGGACTCACTCGGAGGAGGGAAAGTGGCAGAGTGTTTGTGGTCAGGGCTCAGGGGCAGGTTAGGGCATGAAGGAAGTACTGGCAAGAATACAGTAAAAATAGAAAAGATACGGAAGTGTAGGGTACAGAGGTAGGGAAGAAGGTTCCCCCTGGGGACACGTGGACAGTAGTGGGACCCTTTTATTTGTATGTCTTACAGGACCTGAAGTAGGAGACCACAAAGGAAGAGACAGCAGGCTTAAAAAACTAAAGAAAAATAATTTAGGTATTTAAACACAGTTCTTATGTGCATCCACGAGACATCATGAAGACCAAAGGCACCATGTGGTTTGAAACTCAGCAAGTCACAGAGAAAAAATTCACCAAAGGCTCTAGGACAAACATACTGATGCAACTTCTGAGTCAGACAGTATTTCAAACAGCAGATTCCCAGAGAATATGAGAGTAGCCGCTATCAGCTTGCCTGATGCTTTTTCCATGAAGACTCACTTCAGGTCACCACTCCTAGAGCATTCCTCTAGAGAAGGACTGGTCTGAACACCTTCCAGACCAGAAAGACCTCAGCACACACAGGCACAACACATAAGAGCCTGGGACCCAAAACTTGAACTCGGGGGGTTGCAACTCAAGAAAACTCAGAATCATAATGAGTCTCAGCATCTCAACAGAGGAAACTGCAGTGGTGAAGCAGAATAAACAATGACAGCCCAACCATTTCCTTGACAAGGATGGAAGCTAACAAGGAGCACCGTGGCTAGAGGTATAAGGACCTGAAAGCACATTTCCATTTTCTGGCTGGGTGGTAAAGCCATCACCAAGAGATTCTATGACTTCTTGGGATCTTAAGCAGCAAATAAAAAAAAAAAACAACACTGAAGGAAGAAATACAGCAGAAACATATCAAGAAGCATGGTAGAAAAATATGTACTAAACTATCCTCTTTGACCACTCCTTTGTGGCTCTATGAAAGGTTACTTTGTGTCCTGTAAAGCCCAAGAATTTGGTAAAGGTCATGCTGGGATCTCTTTCAAATTTTCAGTGGTGATAAGCCCTGCCACTGTTCTATGCATTTGGAAAAGTGAAAAAATTGGAGAGCACAATCATTTATAAGGCCCTCAGCTTCCTGATCTACCATTAGGGTTAGGCCTGTTGTGAGCAGGGGGTTGGATTAGGGGCAAACACCCCTCACTGCCTTTATGTAAATCTAAAATGTTTCGTACCCGCTACCCACCCCTGCTATACAACGGGGCTTGGTAAGGGAAAACATGGGTGTGGATGAAAATGCAAACTAGGGTCATGATACATACAGAGCACCAGCACAAGCTGGGTTTGCACACCAGAGACAGGGCTGCAGAGTGCAGACAAACTGTGCCCTGGAACCAGAATGCAGATCCAGTCAGCCAGCTGCTGTTCATTACATCAACACTCCACTTCCAAAGGCAGCTCTTAACAGGACAGTCAGACAGAACCTGGATAGAGGCAGCTCCATCTTCACTCAGCCCTGGGAGACTCAACAGGGATAAGGGCATAGGTGAAGATTCAGCCTCAGCAAAAGGTATAGCAGAGATGCTGTGAGATGATTTAACAGGGACGGGGGGAAGAAAGTGAGAACAATTTCCAGGGAAAGTGAACAAATGGTAACAGCCAACCTACCTGCAGGGACAGGGGCAAATGTGTGATAGGGAAGGACACCAACACAAAGGCAAGAGGTTAAGCGACATTGCAAGGGAAATTGAGGCACCTCAATTCCTCAACTTCTCCTAGGAAACCTAGGAGAGAAGAAGAAGTAATGAAATCTGAGGCTGTGAAAAAGGGAAGGCCAAGCAATGGTAATGGGAATATGAACAGAGAGGAATGTGGTGCACACAAGAGGCAAAGGAAACCAGTGGTGAGAGCAGCAGCAGAGAACTGGGGAAGGGAGAACACCTAGACAGCAGGTGAGGGACAGCGTAGGCATTAACCTTTTCTTTCACCAAGCAAAGAATCTGACAGAGGACTGAGACTGGTAAAAACCAAAAGACATCTCTGACTAGCAGTGTGGGTGAGCAGGACACAGAAGTAGCGTTTCCCTTCCTTTCAGACAGCAAAAGCAGCAAGTTGTTTTGCATGCACTGCAGCAATCTCAGTACAGTGCATGTTGGTCTCAGTGCCACAGGCTGGATGGGAGATACAGGGGAAAATAAAGCTCAGAAAATATACAGCAAATACTAGTCTCTGCACACACTTTCTGCTCCAGTAGCAAGAGAAAAAACAAGCCTGTGAGGTTGAGGTATGAAGAAACAGGTGCCTGATGGAACAGGAAGGGGCAGTGCTCCCTGCTTAAGCCCCCAGCCTTGACAACTGCAGCACTCGGATTCCTTGAAGAGGTGATAAAATGTAACACAACTTCCCTCACTGCAGAGGGCCAGAAGATGAAAACAATATGCATCACTGACCTCTAAACCTAAGCAAGAAAAAAAGAGCGCTTCTGGCACAGGGGAGCTCTTCTGCTGGCTCACTGAACTGAAGCCTGGGGCTACAGCAAAATGAGGTCCTTTAAGCTTCATGTGCATGCAAGCTATCAATAAAGTAAAGCCTGGGTCAAAAGGGGAGACAGAAACAGAGAGAGATTCTGATCTATCTTTTGAAAAGCAGTGGGCTTATACCTTTATTATACAAAATACTTTACAATTAAAAAACATTTTCCCCAATAGAATCATATACAGATATTTATAATTAACAAGATTCAGTTACACACAAGATGGGGACTTCTGCACAAAGGAAAACAATGACAGATGAGCAAGAGAAAATTAAGACTCGACCCCTTTCCCCACCGTATTTCGGGAGAGGTTACATTTTAGACTTTTATTCCTATCACTTTCTCTCAAGCCTGAACTCTGGGATCTCCCCTTAACCTGACAGGGTAAGGGCCTGCACCCACGTCCCCAGCATCAGTACAATACTTTTGTCGTAACAGGTTCATGAAGAGACACTGAGAAAGTAGCATCTAGCCATACCATGAAGTTACCAGTGGCCAGAAAAGGGGACTACTGCCCCAGTTTTCCCTAGCAACCCACATACACACATGCAAGCACATACGTGGGGAAGCATGCTCAAGCCCCACAGGTTTTCACCCTGTTGGGTGAAACAGCAATCCCACCTCTCCAAAGCAGCCTGAACCCGAGACATGCCCTTGCAGGCAGTCTCTGCAGAATGGCTCTCATAGCCCAGGTCTCACAGCCAAGCTGGGCACTACTGCAAATGCAGTCTGGCAAGAGGGCAGGGTGCTGCTGTCTTCCCCACAATGATCATCTGTGAACCAGCAGTGTCAGTCGTCATGGAGGTGATAACGTGAACCGTTCAGAAATGCTCAGGCCACAACAGACAGGCTGGGGAAGTTGCACACTTCACCAGGGGGGTACTTGAAAATAAACAGTTGCCAATGATCTGCCCTACCAGGGCAAAGATGTGTGTGAACCCTTGTGAACATTTTCTCCCTAAGAAAGGTCACTCATTGCTGGGCTAGGCAACCGCTGCACTCGCAGGGGAGCCTACCCCAGAGTCACTGCTGGAGGCCAAAGGCCTGAAGCAGTGTGGGCAGGTCACGGGCATCAGCTGCCCCATACAGGTCACTCTGCCCCAGCATGGAGAGGGCCATGCGCAGCGTGCTCCAGATGTTGTCAGACATAGCTCCTTGCTGCCCCCGCGGACCTCGGCTCTTCTGCTGCATGTGCAAAGCCTCCAGGAAGTGCTCCACAGCCTCACTGTCAACAGGAAAACATACACACGCTTAGTGGAAAAGATGGTACATCTCACACTCCCCTCCCCATTTGCTTCTGAAGTGTTTCCCCTCCAAAACAGTTTCCTCCTCTTCACCACATCCTACCCCGCTCCAGAACCAGAGGTCCCCCTTTTCCCTCTAAAAGAATCAGGAGTCCAGATGGCCCCTGCTCCACCTGTAACTGCATGACACTTGGATCTCTGGGAAGAGTCCACACACTCGCTCTGCTCTCCTATGCCAAGAGAAGGCTGCAGGCAGTGTGGCCCTGTCCTCATAACCTATGGCAGTCTGTCTCCCACAAATGCACACAGACTCGTGGGTCTCAGCAGAGCTGCCCACGCTGCGCTCACCGGTGGGCGCCTAAGTTGATGCAGCTGATGCCCAGGTTGTAGCGAGAGCGGATATATCCCGGCTGGAGCTCCAGTGCCCGACGATACGCGGCCACAGCTTCTTCACTCCGATTCCCGTTGGCCAGGGTGGCACCGAGCTTGTTCCACAGAAGGTGGTCCTGCAGCGAGGGGCACAGAGAAAGGGCTGAGATGAACTCCATCTCTTTAAGCTCCAAGCCAACCCTTCCTTCCACATGTCTGTCTTATTCCTCCACTCCAAATATGCACCTCTCGTACATGCAGCACCTCCACCCAAGCCTTCACCCATAAACCTCCAAGTACCTCCAGCACCCCCAGTCTGCCCCTTCCTTACATTGGGGCGCACACTGAGTGCAGCACTGAAGCAATCCACAGCCTTCTCATACTCGCCACTGAGGTTGAAAAGGACACCCAGGCCACACTGGACATCAGGATCCACAGTTGAGGGGTTGCTGCGCACAGCTGCTAGGAACAGCTCTTTCACCTCCATGAACAGCGAGCTGGAAAAGCACAGAACAGGATATTGGTGGAGAGAGTTGGCCTCAGGTTGCTCACTCTGCTCCTGCCTGGACCAGTCTGAGCCCTCCAAGAAGCCTTTCAGCCAAAGGCTGAAATTTGTAACCATAACTCACTCAGACAGCAGGGAACTTAGGACACGCTTGGAAGGCCCCAGGTTTGTCCCCGAGACACTCTCGTCTGGTTCCTTGACCAGCAGGTGGGCATAGTCCGGTTTATGGCGCAGCCAGTCCCGCAGGGTCTCACACGCCTGCTTCTGCAGGGACTCGTTGGTGAAGCTGACTGCTAAAGCCATAAGTGCTGTGAGGTTCCCAGGCTGCAGCTCCAGGCACCTGCAGGGCAAAGAAAGAGAAGTGAGTATGGTATTAAATCAGTGTGGGAGACACCCGAATACAGGAGGTAACACAACCAAGACAGAGCAGCCTGTGACAACCGTATGGTCCTTGGGGCACTGCGCACTCAACAAGGAGCCACACTCAGCAGCTCTGCTGCAACACTCACTGTCTGAGGGCACTGATCGCCAAAAGCTCCTGTTCATTCTCTGCTTGGGTGGTTCCCAGATATTGCCAGGCCTGGGGAAGACAAAGATGTACAAAGTCAGACTTTGGAAAGAGGAAAAAATCAGCCAATAAGCCACAAACACAGACATTAAATCCAGTATATTATCCCGCACAGTTTTAGAGTGAGATCAAATAGACCTAAGTATACACGTTAGCCACAGGTATAAGTTCCTCTAAAAAGATACACAGATGTCATCACACACAGGTCCTCAAAGACAATAAAATTGGCATTGTTATAGTGAACAGAAGTGAATGTCTACCTGGAAAGCTATCATAAAGCAACTGCTGGCAGTTTTACACTTTTAAATCACAGAATCTCCACTTTTAACTTCTAACTGTGGTCAAACTGCAGAGGAAGGAGGAAAATGCAGATCTCCTATTTCCCAAGAACAAAATGGCATAGCAGCAGTGTTAATAATAAGGAGACCCCCAAGGCAGGCAGCTGTATGTACTTGTGCAGTGGTCCACTAGCAAGTAGTAACCTTGGAGAGTTGACGGTCAGACCTGAAAGTAGAAGCACTGTTATTTTACTGAATTTCTAATCATCATGACACCAGTACATGAAAATGACTTCCATCTCCAAGCAGCTGATTTAAGGACTGTTTAACTAGGCACTAAATCCAAAGTATCTGTTCACTTTATGTTGATAACCACACCCCTGGCTCCAAAATAGGCTAGATAGTTGGTGGGATTGTCAGCATGACATACCTGTTTTTTGGACGTAAGTCACAAAATGAGGTATCCACGGCCTCAAGGAAGGAAATTGTTTCATTAGCAAAGACACAGAAACCCTGCACAAGCCACCACAAGCAGAAGGCAATCTACTCCCTTGAATCTCTCATGCCTCACCACACATAGCTACAATTCAAGCAGAGCTGACCAGTGATAACTGCAGTGTTCTGCCAGCAGAAGAGCTGATGAGATTCAAGGTAAAGTTGTGACTTGGACCAAAGCAAACATGACATTTCCTTCAGAGCAATTGTTCATGTCTATTTGACCACTGTACCATTTGTGAAGTCTTGACTTCTCCTGTACTTTTTGCAGTCACAGTAGAAGAATTCAGAATGTTTTTCATACAGCTAGCCAGAATTGGCCCAAGATTTCTTCCCCTAAGGTTTCAACTACCTCTCGATCATGCTCAGCCTGCAGCCCACACTGCCTATGAGAAGAAAGCGACAGTGCTAAGAGTATTAACAACACCTTTTGACCACTTTAAAGCTAAAGCAGATCTTCGAACCTTATCTGCTTTTCACCTATTACCAGTACCTTAGAAAGTTAGATGCCTATTCCCAGAAGCCAAGAACCTCTGTTCCAAAATGTCACTCTCATTTAAGTCTCAGGGTAATCGAATTATGTATGTCCAGTAATATATAATTAGCAGGGCTTGAACAGGACACTGAAAATTCAGCAGCCCTGGATCCTTGTGGCAGGCACTCCAGAAAGGGGCAATATGGGTGTATTTGCGTTCTTCCTGAGAATATCCACATCCTCTATGCCTGGAAAAAGGCACACAGACTATTCCATTTCTCAATTCATCCTGCAGAAGCCGAAGTGATTTATGGAAAAAAGTATTCACTTAACAAGGAGCTGGAACACTGTCTTCAGTGTAAAAATCCTTCTTTGGCCTACAACTTCAATTAAGACTGTGAAAACACCCAACTCTTTCGGGTCACATCTTTTCCTAGCACCTAGATGAAAGACTTAGTCAGAACCCTGGTCTAATGAGCTTCTCAGAATTAGGATTTAATACAAGTATGGAAAGCAGTGATCTGCCATAAGCTTCTCCAAACTTACGATGCCAATAAAGACTTTCACAGAAGCAACTCAAGAGATGAGAACTCCTTGTCTTGGCTCCATGCACAGTCTCATGTGCTCCAAAGATTTCACAAAGCTCTGGGCCAGACGACTTTGTGCTTCCTGTAACTGACCTTATGTTGGAAACCTCCTCCCTCAGAGGCTCCCTGAGGATTCACACACATCAGCTACAAACTCAGAGACGCAAAAAAATAAGGTGCTTTCATACACCCTGCACAGGTCCTAACACTGAAGGGAGTTTTCTACACCCACCCTGACAGCTCAGCCTGTTATCTCTGCTGCCACTCACCTCCATATGATCTGGCTTCTGTTGCACTGCAGCCTCAAAGAGCAGGACAGCATTGGGGAGGTCACCTTGCTCCAAGCGCTTCCGCCCCTCTTCAAACGCATCCGGGTGATCCCTCATGGGATTATCTTCCTCGAACTGGTAACCCTAGCAGGGCAGACAGACATGGGGGGCTAAAGCTGGGAGACAGGCTTAGGGAGAACAGCACTCTCTCCAGCACAGCGTAGTCTTGCTGCATCAGGAACACTCAAGCTGCAGACTAGCCAGCACCTCATCCTCTTTGCTAATTTGTAGCAGACCAGGGAACAAGGGTGGTTCTTCCTGCCTGCTCTGTGTTGGAAAACCCCAAACCAGACCTGGAGTAAGTTGCTAGAGAAACAAAACATTTAGTATGGATCTTATCAGCTTGGAGGGGAAGCGGGGAGAGGGGCAGGGGCCGTGGGACACAACACTTGAACTCATTGCAAAGAACCCCTGTATTCACTGGTATTGGGTGTTGGACAAGAACCAGACAGCATTTGCAGACAAGCCCAAGTGAAAACAGTATTTAACCCCTAGCTGATCTGGGACAAGGGTGTAAGTGACAGCAAAGCATCAGTGTGAGAAGGAATCCCAGTGGCATTTAGGGTCTGTGGAGCTCACAGCGAGGCAGACACACTGCCAGGCTCCCCAAGGCAGCCCACCACAGTGCTACAGCTGAGAGACCCTGTTCTCCCCTACCTTGTCATATGATGAGGAGCTGAGGTCTTCATATTCAGAGAGCCAAGGGTGAGCCTCTGCATCTCTCTTGGCCATCTCTTCACATTCTGCCTGGAGTTTGTCCCAGAACTCCACATCTGACTGAAGGGAGAACAAAGTGTGACTGGAGTACCTCAGCCAGCAACTCAGGTCTATAGACATGCCAGAGAACTCCCTCTTGAATGTTTCCAGCCCTCCTCAGAGCATGCAAAGGAGAGAGGTAACCCTACCATGGGCTCTCAGTTGGCACCCCAGCCCTCCTTCTCATCCAGCTTTACCTCCACAGCAGCCTTTGCCTGCTCAAATTCCGTATCAAGAGTTGACATGTTCCCAGATCGCGCAAATTGATCCACCCAGGCATCGGATGCCCCCTGGGAGTTTGGAAACAGAAACACACCTTTCTTTTTAGGATTTGGCAACCTCAGGGCACATCCCAAAACAGCAGGAGGGTCTGTGATGACCCTTCCTCCCCATCAGTAAGAACTGATGGCCTATGAAGTGGAAACGAATTCATCTGAATCTCCTCTTCCTCACAGATGCTGTGGGAGATGAGAAAACTCAAACTGTCCAAATACATTCCCAGCTTCTGGCTAGACTCTGCTAAGAGCCCAACAGCCCCTCCCTTGTCTCCCTCAGCATCGCTGAGGGCTGGACTTGCCATTTTCCTTTGCTCCCAGACTGCGCACTGTGGCAAAATGCTTTCTTCCTTCAGAGCATACAGGCCTGGGGCTCCTACCTGCTGCTGTATAAACTCAGCTGCCCATTGCTCTGCCTGATCTTGGTCTCTGTGGGTCACCTGATTAGCTTCGATCGATACCCTCCCATCTCCGATCTGGCGGACAAACTTTAGGAACTGCAGCAGAGAAATGAAACAAGGGTGGAGCTGGGCAGATGCTGTGCCCACAAGCCCTCAGCCCATGCCCCCCTCCTTCACTAAGAGGGCTTTTCTCTGCAGAGCGAGCACAAAAGGCCCGGAAAGGTGGGGAGGACCGGACTTCACAAGACTGGAGATGGATAATATCTGAAGTGGATTGTAGGGTTCAACTCCCAGTAATCGGGGAAGAAATGGAAACACGGGACAACAGAAGGCTTTATTCCTTTACTGTCTTCACCCTTCTCAATTCCCCATACCCCTTATTCACAGTAACACAATTATTACTAATTATATAATTACTAATTCACAGTGATAATTAATCTCAGCCCCAGTCAGATTTCTCACCTCAGTATTCTTGAGTTTCGGATCATCCACTTTGGAGAGGAAATCAGTAACAGTTTTCTTGAGATCCTCCTCAGGTTGGTATTCCTCATACCTGGGTTCCAAGGCAGTAAAAGGGAAAGAGAGAATCTGATACCAGGCAACGGCAAACTCTTTTACTATTAACAGTCTGCACAATGGGGCAGACAACAGTACTGAGGGATACAACCCCTCCTCAAAGATTCTTTTCCTAAGTGATGCAGTACCATCATCCATTTGTGAAAATTCAAAATTACTACTATGTTAACTGTGCAAGTGACTGACACAAACAGCAGCAGAATTAAACAATTACAAAGTCAGCACAGTTCTGCAGAGCAGTCTGGATTCCTTGCCAAGCTCACATGCCATCAGACATTGCAAGTTTTAGCACTACCAGAAACAAGGTCATATATCCAGGAACAAAGAAAATAGGTCATGTCCACTGAAGAGGAAAACAGGGCCTTGGAAAAGCATCAGCTCTGCAGAGGATTGAGGGCTTACACAAAGACACAACTCAATATGTCCTGTTTGGCTTACAGAAGAATAGGACCAGTTCTAGATGTTACCATGACATTCAGTCTTGGGGAAGTCTTTGGAACTGGTGGCAATAACTCGGGAATGTCCATTATTTGCAAAAAGCTATCAGAGAAGGCAAGAGCCAGTCAGAAGGAGAATCCAAATATACAACATTTTTTAAGGAAATATCTAAGAAGCCCAAATTTCTTGTGCGTGTTTTGCTTCTTTAATCAAAAAACTTGATTGTACTCAACAGGTACCTACAGAGAGATGATCCATCTCTAATCTACCACAAAAAACCACATCAAAATAACATGTAGAAGGCTGAACCTAGAAATATGCCAAGGAAAGGCTGGAAGTGGTTTGTCAGACAGGGAGAACCACATGATGAAAGTTTACAACTAGCAGAGTCTAGTAAAAAACATCTGTTGCAGGAAAAATGTTCCTCGACTCACTACTGAAGTTACTTTAAGGAGCTTTGCATTAGGCATGAGATTAAGTTAGCCTACATGATCAAAGTATCTTCCTGGAACTAGAGAACAGAAAAGCTACACTCTCTCAAAAACTTCAGCCTTCAAGCACTGTTTCCTCCCTTCTCTGAAACCAAAGGCCTGAGAATACCAGTCTAAGTGAAATGACTCAAAAGCATTCAGGCTGGCCATAGCAGATTTCTATCACCTTTCCAAACTTCACCCAGCCAAGTGCCTAGCAGCAATAGCTAGTCTTGAGAAGTCAGACTCACCATTTATCTGCCAAAGACTGATCCTCCGATTCCCCAAGCCACAGTTTCTCCTCTGACTGCTCTAGGTATTCTTCTGCCCACTTGGCAGGAGACACAGACAGTGGATCTGCAAAGGAAGAACGGGGAGAAAAGTAAGACAGGCAGACCACCACACCTTTGTTTATGCTTGCTTCTTCTACCTTTGTTTATTCTGATCTAAAAATCAAGCCTTTGGTTCAGATAGCGAATTAATACAGATGCCACCGTGGTGACAATAAACTTATGATTTTCTACTTTAACATCACAACTTATTCATCTGCTCCCTGTGGGATACTATGTAGGTCAAAAAAATTAGCAAAGCATTACAAGTCTCTGTCAAAAGCACAGCCCACAAAGCACTAGGTTTTCATCAGAACTTTCTCAAAGGCTTTTGTAGATTCTAATTTATATTCCCAGAAACATAAAGAGTGAAGGTCAAAGAGTGGGACTACCCAGATTTCTACAGTGGCCACTCCTGGAGAAGAAAATAGCATCTACTTAAATCTTTTCCATAATTTCCAGATTAGGGCATGGATGGTAACAGGACCCTATTCCAGACCCAGTTCTATACACAATGCAGGATGGCTTTTCAAATAAAGCTTAACCTTTGGGCTAGAAACACTCACTTTGCATATTTCCAGGCTGTAACATCCCTCTACCTCCATGCAACCGACACAGAGTATTGGGCCAAAGCACATTAAAGAGTATTTACCTTCGTAAAGGCAAATTTAACCTTGCAAGAGGGAATTAGAAAACATGTAAGCAAGAAGCAGTACCAGGCCATCTCCAATTTGCACCAGTTGAATCATAACTGTTATATAAGCAGTTTAAATAGCATGCTTCTCTTAAATTCCATAAGTAACCTAAGCTAAGAACAAAAGACCCTTACACCTAAATAAAAGCTTCCACACCACGTTGTTCATAATTTGACTTAACCATAACACCACCACAAAGCAGCTTTCCTACCCTCCACCCCACTGAAGCTGCTACAGGAAACACTGACTGCTGGGCCCAAAGCAATACTCTAGTTTCACATTCAGTAGCTCTTCACTATACACAGGCATGTGACTGGACATCATCTTGACAGTAATTCCAGAAAGGACACTTCACCTGTCACTTCAGCAATGAACTCCTGTGACCAGTCCGCCTCATTGTAATCTGAAGAGACATCACCAGCATTATCTGCTGCAGCCAAGAATTCCTGGGTCCAGTTTTCAGACAGTGCCAGGGCTGCCACACCTGGAGCTACACAAATGAAAAAAAAACAGAAGTGAGGATTGGAGCACTCAAAGGCATCATTTATGTGTTCCAGGCTAGCCCTATCACCTCTGGTCTTTCTCTTCATCAGAATCAAATCACAGAAATATTTCACTTGGAAGGAGTCTCTGGAGGCTGCTAGAGGTCTCACAGCAGATTAACATTAAAGCTAGGGATGAGGTTGATCAGCGCATTCATCAGGTAACTTCTGAATTTGTCCACAGCAGGCAATTCCCCAGCCTCCCTAGGCACCTGTCCCAGTACTGACCTGCCTTCTCCAAGGGAAGAAATGCTTCCACATACCTCGTCAGTTCCCCTTCCCACAAACTGTGCCCATTACCCCTCGTCCTTCTCCTGACCATTGCTGTGAAGATCCCGACCACGGCTGCTGAAGACAGCAACAAGCCACTCCAGCCCCTGCCCCTCGGACTCCTCTTCCCCAGGTTGAAATGTCCAGTTCTCTCAGCCTTTCCTCTTACAACACGGATTCCTGTCCCTGAATATTTTATTGATCTCCGATGAGCTTGTTCCAGTAGATCAGTGTACTGGGAAGCCCAAATCCAGAAACAATACTCCAGATGCAATCTCAGGACTCAATAGATAGGAACCACCCTGCTAGGAGCTGAACCATAACATCAAGATCTTTTCCAGCACTTCCACCTACTTCAGCTCCCCTCACCTCGCTGAGGGGCCTGTCGGAAGCTTGACTGTTCAATCTCTTGCATCTCAGCCAACAGGTCATCCATCTTAAAGGTCTGGGGTGCACGGGACAGCAAAGGGGCATTCTGCGCTTGCAGAAACTCTCCAACCAGCTGCAAAAGACAGAGGTGGATTACAAACATCGCACAGAAGATGAACAGGCAGAGCCACGGAGCCTGAGAGAAGGGCTTGTCAGAAGAAAATATTAGCATCAGATAAGGGGCAAAATAACAAACAGTGTTGATGAGAAAAGTTTTACAAAGATTAATCAAAAGCTATAAGGAGAGGAATCAATCAGTTCTTACCTCATCTTCGGCAGCTACTCCAAGTGGTTTGGATACCTGCAGGGAATAGTGGGCAATTCTGTCAACAGTTTTGATCTCATACCCCTCTCCACACACACACAGCGTGACCCAATTAGATTGTATCTTCCTCTTCCTTGAGCTTGGGATGTCAACATTTTCTTACGTTAGCTGCCTGCTAAAGCTAAAGGAGCAGGAATACTTTGAGGGATCTCGTCCAACCCGCTCCTACCACTGCCTGGCTTAGGGCCTGTGACAGCAAGGCACACAGCTCACCACAACCACCACCATTCCCCGAGCGCCCACAAACATGCCCTCACCCCACAACCCTGCTTCGGGCGACCCCCGGGCCTTTTTCCGCAAAAAACCCACAACGCGACACCAACCGCGCCGAGAGCCCCCCGCCCCCGGCAGGACCCAGAGCCAGCCCGGCAAGCGGAGCAACACTCACGGCTGCGGCTTCGGGCGCGCCGGGGGGCCAGGCCAGCGGGCCCTGCAGTCCTTCCTGCCGCAGGGCTTTGTCCTGGGTGAAGTGCCCCGCCAGCTTCATCAGGGGGTTGGAGCCCCCGCACTCCGGCTCCACCAGCTCCCTCATGGCCATGGCGCCGGGCAGCGACGGAGAGAGGGTCGGCGCCGACCCCCGCCGCGCCTGCACCTGGCGCCGGGGCGGCACAGACAGCGGGTGAGCGCCGGGCGGAGCGACCGCCCTGACCCCGACCCGGCTGCCGCCCGCCAGCGCCGCCTCCCCCGCGGGCCCGGCC
>VZTG01008979.1:408309-505926 GCA_013397845.1 Melanocharis versteri | reverse complement strand
TCAGGGAAAAGGTTCTTCCTCGTGCCCAACCCTTTGGCACAGCTGAAGCCTCTTCTTGGCATCTGCTCTCTCTTGCCCTTGCCCACCTCTGAGAAGGCTGGCGCTGCCTTGTCTGTAAGTTGCCTGTAGGCAGGAGCAGAGGCTGTGCCAAGGAGGGCTGCTCGACTTTTGGGCCTTTCCAAGGGACTGCTTTCCTCATTCCTTGTATATTTGCATGGAAGAAGAGATCATCCCTTCAGGAAAGAACTACTCCCTGTAAGAGGCAGTTGGTACAGAACAAGGGTCAATAAATAGAGCAGGAAAAAGACTGAGGCTGGAAAATTGAAGCGGATTGGGAGCTGTCAGAAGTACAGGGTTCTGGAAGAGCTTTGCAGTCTTAGCAGCACCTCGAGCTTTAGGATGGAGCTGGAGCAGCACACGAAAGGCAGTTCTGCGATGAGGCTGCTGTGGCAGCAGGGCAATCTCAGGGCCCCCTCAAACACTCTAGCCCTGAAGGCAGAGGAGAATGGGACTCAAAGGGACAGAACTTGTCTCTGAAGGCTACGACTGGATCCATGCCCAGGAAACAAGAGCAGGGAGAGAACGAGCACAGGCACTCAGCTGAGACAGGTCTGAGAAGTGTGTCAAGAGAAGCGACACAAACTTGGAGCACGGGCCAAAGCCTCTGTAGCCCCTCCAGAGGAATTCTTATCAGAGGAGTGCAGCGAAAAAGGTCCAGCTCCCAGGGATGTGGCGAGCTGGAGCGCAGTCTGTGCGGGCCAAGAGGTAGGAACAGTGCTCAGTCAAGGGCGGCCCTGCTTGAGGCTGCCCAGCAATGGCAGGGATGTGCCCCAGGGCTTGGTGCCAGCAGCTGCTGGAGCTGGAGCTGTGCACGAGGATGGAGCTTATGCATGGTGTCTCTGCCATGGGCTGTCACCAATGTATGCCTCCTCAATTGTGGGACACATCTTGTATTTTAGCCACTGAGCCACCAGGGGAATGACCTGTAGATGGCAGAGAGCAGGCTTTGGAGGACTCAGGAGGTGGAGCAGGAAATTGGCAGGATCTTCCTGGTGACTCTTCGAAGAAAGGTCGTGCACTGGAAACAGCAAAGGAGTAGCCACAACGACAGCTGGATAAGGAGGACTTGACTCTTTCATTTTCCACTCCCATGGCCATTGTCTGATATGAAGTGACTTGGCGCAAATACGTACAGGGTGGAAAAGAAACAGAAGGAATTGGAAGTCTAGGCTCAGTCTAGAAATCTGAGTTCACTGCGCTGCCTGACATGGAAATGTCAGCAGTGCCCTGGCAGGCAGGATTGCCACCCATGTCCTGAGGGGTATTGCTATCAGGCCTAGAAACACTGACCTGGCAAGGGAGGGAATTGTCTCTCTCTGCCCTTCATTCAGTTGACCTCACCTTTGATATTGTGTGCATTTTTGGGCGCTAAAACAGAAGGAAGATATAAAGTTGTTGGAGAGCTTCCAGGGCAGGCCTACGAGGATGGTGAAAGGCCTTGAGGGGAAGCCATATGAGGAGCTGCTGAGCCATAAATTATTAAAATATCTCTTAGCTGAGAGTACTGGGTTTTGGGTTGTGAATGTGGTACCTGAGAAATCCTGTATTCATATGAGCCTGGGCACTTTACTGGAGAGGAAGAAAAGCTAGTTTGACGCTCAGGGCCAGAGAGTAATCCCTGCTTTTTTTTTTCCGAGACAATCATTTCAAGGCAATGAATCACCATCACTAGCAGTCTGTGATCTATAATCAGTCTGGTATGTAGCAGAAGCCTTTTATTTTTACCTTGCATTTAGTAATAAATGCAGTCTGATATTTATCTTACAATTTTAAAAGGATAGGAGAAAGCAGATACCTGGCCAAGGACACAGATTCTCCCTGTTCTTATATTTGTGAAGGAGAGGTATCTTTCTTGGCACCTACTCCCTACATGGGTGTTATCGTTTTATGTACGAAAGCTTAGGTGCTCACTGGATGGGATGAGGGAGACCATGAGGGAGCACAGAAGAAGAAGATTTGCATGTGTCCAGGGTAGGGGCATGTGCCTGTGAGTGTCAGCAGGATCCAGGACAGAGCAGGGATGTGCCCATCAGCAGCAATGCTGTGGGGTTTCACTGCAGCACAGCCACGGACTGTGGCTGTGGTTGGCCCCAAGTAGCTGTAAGGAAAATACATCGTAGAGTTGCTCCAAAAACTACCATGACTGCCTAGATGTTACTCACTATTAGTCTGGATGCCAGATTGTGATGTGGCTTTGTGGGAGCATGCAGATGGAGTTAGCCCAAATGAAAGGCCACCTTCAGAGAGAAAAACACAAAAAGTGGGTTTTGGGGTTTGTTAGAAATTTGCGTTACTGACATCCTCTGATGAAATCTGTGGTCTGACTAAAAAGGAGAGGAAAAGGTGTCTAATATTTACGGCCAAATCATCCTTATTAACATAGTAAAGCACCACTTCTGATACTGCTTTTGGTAGTTCTGGTACTGTGCCTCTCTCTAGAGAGGAAATGAAGAATGCTGAAGCAGCGTTGAATTAAATACTTCATATGGAAGGAAAGGGAAAGCTAAGATAGCTATGGGAGTAATACTGTAGTACTAGCTGTTGTACAGGGGACAGTAATTTTGAATTATTAAGAATATTATTAGAATTAATTGGAAGAATAAGAATAGAATAGTTATGATATTCACAGGAACTTGTCAGATTATATGAAGTCCTTTTGCTTCCATCTGCATTGCTGTTACACCAGAATTGGGGGGAAGAGACTGGTTTCTGCCTCTTCCTGCCTGTAGGATAAAAAAAAGCCAATCTCTTGTTCATGAACATCTCGAGAGGCTGTAGGGTGTCAGTTTTCTCAAGTGGCCTGTGGGTTCCCACCATACTCTGAGCAATCAGTGAAGCAGAATTCCCTTGACTAACTGAGGACAAAATTTGAGGAGCAAGTCAGCCAGGGCACATTTTAAAGACTTTCACAGACCTGGTAATGTTGCACAGCTTACACTCAGCTTGCTAAGAAGGTCTCTCTTGCACCCCACTCCCCTTTCTGCTTCCACGTGGGAGCTCTGATCCTGCTGTGGTTAACAGCTTGTCTTGGGAAAAACCCCTCATTGATAAAGCTGCAGCTCTTCACACGTCTGAATTTCCAGTGAACCAAATGGGATTTATTTCTTCAGGCTTTCAGGGTCAAATGAAGAGCCGTAGTCAATCCTACCAATGGAGCAGAGGTTTTGCAAACCTTGGGAGCAGTTAAACTGAACTGCCAAGAGGGTGGTCTGACTGAATATAAACTGGTCCTTTTTAGGTTATGCCTTTTTTTGGGAGATTCTTATAATTTCTGATCTGTGCTTTGTCAGGTGTCACAGGCTGCATGATACAGGCAGCAGTAATCCAGCATCTTAGACTGACAGTAATGTTTCTGTGATGGAAAAATGAGCTGTGACCCCTGAGGAAAAGGATTATCCCATAATCCTGCTAAGGCAGTGGAGGGGCTCTGTTAAACCAGCTGTGCTCCTTGGCAGAGCTGACTTTTCTGGAGGGTCTTCAGGATGCCTGCCCAGCATCTCTCCCATGGCACAGCAGTGCCGGGGGCTGGGTACAGATACTGCTGTGAGAACAGAGACCACATTGCTGAGCTTCTGACCACGTTGGCTGATTCTGCTTTTTAGTGGTTATAAAATCACAGTTCCAACTGTGATGTGTAATCTCAGATGTGGGCAGGATTTATCATGGAAACAATTGGATTTTGGCTGCCTTGCTGAATAATAGCTCATGTTGTGAGTGAGAAAGTTGCATCAGAAACCAACAGCTGGTTGGCTTACCACTGGAAAATGTAAACTAATACTGTTAATATAAGAAGAAGAACATCACCAAGAAGTCATGACTTCTATACGCTGTTGAAGTAGATCTGGATTATTGACTCTGTCAACAGTTGAAATAGCAAATTTAGATAATATTTCCCCACCACAAAGTGGAGAAAAAAACTATTAGATTCTTTAATATTGTTTCTTCTGATGTTCTCGGCTGTGTAATTTGATATCTTCTGTCTCCTTTCTGTACAGAGACATCAAAACTTGGGTAGATTAAAATATTAATCATACTGAATTTTAATTCTACTCATTTTAGAACTAATCTAAAATACTTCTGCATTTTTGTCTTGGACAAGAATGAATTTTTGAGCCAGCCTGTCCAACCACAGGCATGCAAATTACTCACTCATATGAGGGTGAGATCCTAAGAGTGAGAGCATGCCAAGAAGGTTTTTCTCGCATAAAATACCTCAGATTTTACACAGAAACTCTCTTCATGCTATGGCCCTTCCCTCCTATTACTTGTTGCATGTGCTGTAAATAAGAAGATGATCTTAAGTGAGGAACCTATGAAAGGCTGAGTATAAGGAGAGACCTTTCATGCTCCTTCACAGGATCCTCAGGTAGCAGTTTGGTGCCACCTCTTGGAAAGACTTGTTTTCCTCATTCCCTGGGCTTTCAGCCTGTTCCACATCCATTTGTACCAGAGAGGATGGAGAACTGGAATGCCACATTTAAGGATAACTAAATAGACCCTTTGTCTAAATTGTGGGTTCCTCTAGATAATGAAAAACGAAAGTTTTGTTAAAGAATTTTCCTCTTAAGAAAACTTAAAAGACTTGTAATTCAGATCTAGTAATTCTTTGGAAATTCATGTCTTAAGATAGGAAAGTCATGGCAGGTGTTTCCCAGCTGGTTATTCTGCAGACAACTTTTTTTTTGTTGTTTTTTTTTTTCTTTGTGTGTTTCCCGCAGACAGCAGTAACTGTAATGTATGGCAGATATCAGGGCGCACTGTTCTCTTCGTGATGAATTATTTATGTAGCCTTCTGACTTTATAAGGCAGCATCTCCATGTCAAGCAATGTAATACAGCTCTGCATCACACCCTGGGACGAAAACACTGTACTGCCTTGAAAGCAGAAGGGAGCATTGGGTAGGTAGGACATCCTAATCTCTAAACTATACCTGCAGTAGGACAAAGGAATCTGGATTCCTGCTACAATAGCAGTGGGGGTTTTAATCATTGTAGTGACAAGAGTAAGATAGACTTTGGATTAAACGGTAAGGGGAGAAAATGCCTAATAATAAGAGAAATTGATCCCGAGCAACGGGGACAGCCTACT
This sequence comes from Melanocharis versteri, assembly GCA_013397845.1. Taxonomy (NCBI): domain Eukaryota; kingdom Metazoa; phylum Chordata; class Aves; order Passeriformes; family Melanocharitidae; genus Melanocharis; species Melanocharis versteri. The sequence continues at coordinate 500,778 of VZTG01008979.1, read as the reverse complement.
ATAGAAGAGGAATTAAACATGTTAGATGAAATGTCAGGTGTAATCATGCACTGAGTATGTTGTAATCCAGGGGGTGACCCAAGCACACTCTCTCTTCAAGGTCTCGTTACCCAGGGTCCTATTGTGGACCAGTGCTTTTACCACATCAACTGATGTCTTAGTATTGTGCAAGGTTTTATCATTAACATCTGTTGTGTGGTGCTTTGGGTTTAGATATAGAAAAATGTCACGGGCAAGGACAATGTGTTCCATAAAATGTGTATGCATTGCCTTTTGTGGCCCTTGCAGCAGAAAACCTTTTCAGCCTTCATAGTGAGATGCCAGTTGCCCTGGTATGTGGCAGGTACCATGTCGCCCTTCACCTTGGCCAGCTGAAGGGATGGATCAGCTGAGAATGGTCCACAGGCAGCATTTGAGATACTCTTTTAACTGGAGATAAAAAAATATTAAGGTAGATCCTGGATGTCTACTAAGTTTTCTATGCTGAGTATTGTTTTGCTGGAAATGCAACATGTTTTGCTGGAAATGCAACATGTTTTGCTGGAAATGCACAATGACAAATTCCTGATGAAAGTGGTGGGTGTCACAGCACAAAAGAACATCTGGAAGGGTGGAAAATGAGACAATCTTGCTTGAGGAGAGGTAGTAGCAGGTAGTTTCAGTGGTGTGGAGTGTGTAGGTGAATGCCGGCAAAGGATTTCCACACAGTCTTTGAGAAGAGAAAATGATCAAAGGAACATAAAATTATTGACTTCAGTTCTGGTTCTACACAAAGAAATTTTCCAGTTTCAGTTTTTATTCTGCCCTGCTCTACCTTTACCTAATATTTGGATCTTTGGTAAGAGTATGTAAACTAAATCTTTACTGGGTGCATGAACCTGGACTTCGGCACCGTGTCAGGTTTAATGGGAACACTGTCTGCAAATCCAGCCTCAGTAACTGGTCACAAGTCACAGGATTTCTGCCTCACCACGGGAACTGGCAGAAAACAAAAGGGAGGTGGAAATTAAGAAAACAGCTCATCATGCAGATAGGCAGTTGAGAAAATAGCCACGATGCCACAGACGGAAGCACGCCTTTGCTGGGGCTCCAGAGGTTTGCATCTCCAGCTAGTAGGAACTTGCCAGCTTGAGTGGAGTTACCTTGACATTAAGGTAAAGAATTTTTCTACCAAATTAACTGATGGAAGGAAAAACAACCTCCTGCCACACACATACCATTTCATACAACGTTTTTCCACACCTGTGTTATGTGTTTTGCCAGTTGAAGTCTTTCCATGGGGCTGCTGGACTTAGAGAGTTTGTCCTTTTATTTACCCAAAGAAGAGATGCATCTTGATGGTAAAAATACAGATTTCTCTACACTGCCCTAACATTGCTGAGTTTTTAAAGCATTTTCTGGACAGACCACGTTTTAATTTCTGTAATGCATTACTCTTTGCCTTGTATGCAGTGTTTCCATCCAATGGGTCAATACTAGTCACAGCAGTGATTTTAGTGATGTGGATGCTTGCCCACAGGTATTGCAGGCCTAAATTAATTTAACAGTGGTCACTGAAATTACCTGCATGAAAAATATAAACTACTGAAACAAGAGGTGGTGACGGGAAAACCTAAGAGATGTGCTTTCTCTGAAGATATGTTCTTAAAATATCTGAAAACATTCAAATAATCGCAAGAAAAAGTGTTGCAAGATTTCTACAGATGCTTCCTTGCTCTTATGGGAAACTTGTTAATCTTAAAACCTGTGAAAAAGATGCATATTTGCTGTGTTCAGCATAATTTCATATTTCTATGTGTGGGAAGGAAGGTAGAGGATTAAATAACTTTGCTGGAGGCAGTTAAAACAGAGGAAAGAAACTACCACAAACCCCAAATAAGGAGAAAAATCCCTAAAGTTTCACTGAAGCCAGCCAGAGTTAGAGAAAGAAGTCCCTATGAAGCATGAAATCTGCTTTTGTCCCTATAGTTTACAGTGACACCAGCTTCACAAGACACAGGGTAGTGCACTGCTCGGGATACTGTGTGCCTCAAGCCTTGGTAGGTGCTGAGGGACGATGGATGCCATTCCTGTGCTAGCCGTAGTTCTCTCTCTGACCTCCAGCCAGCATATTTTCTCACTCAGGACAACAGACAGCTGACAAGAGGACTGTCCTCTAGGTGGTCCCTGCCAGGAGGTGGTCACAGCAGTTGGGAGATAACAGCAGTGAGCTGGCTGGGGGCAGAATATTGCTCAGAAGTAGACAAAGCTCTTGTTTCACCACAATTCTGAGCTGCCTCTGCTCTGCTTTGCTCTGCCTTGTCCTGAATTCTTTAGCAATCTTTGGGCTAGCCATTTGTTTGTCTTGAGAAACATGGGGGATTATTCTTTAAATTTTTTTGGTCGCTCTGATGCCTTGTAACTTCCCAGAAAGGGCTTTTATAGGTTTATTTGAATTTTGACTGGGCTTGACTTGAACTGCAATCAATTATTGCGTTAGCAATGAAATAAGCTCAAGTTAAAAACAAAAAAAAACCAGAAAGAAAGAAAAAAACACCCAACCCTTGTAAGCTTTTATTAAACACTCATTGTCTGCATCCAGTGTTCCCACATTGCGTGTGACCACGCTGGCAGGAAATCTGCCTGCAAGGCCAGTCCAGCAGTGGCTGGGAAATAAATCCAGTGCCAGAAGGAGGAGAGAGGCAGAGCCCTGTTCACAGCAGAGGGATGAACTTCACACATTGTCTGTAAAGGGATGCCCTTTTGTGGGCTTTTTCTATTGAATGCCAAAAAGAAGTGGTAGCAGCACTGACTGGCATTTTCAGGGGAGCAGGGGATTATTTTTTTACTTGCGGAACTACACAGTGTTGCAGCCAGTAAGAAATAGACAACTTCTTCGATTTCCTGCTGTCCTGTGTGTGTATTCTGCCTCATCCAGCAGCTCCAGCGTTATTTGCGGGGATGCTACTAACCCTGAATAATTCACTCATGGTGGCTCCTAATATTTTTGCACTCATCTTTGCAACTCCCATTCACCTCCGAAACTTCACTCTTGTGTTTCCCCTACCTTTTTTCCAACATTGAACACTGCTGTGCATCCAAAGGGATATGCCTTTAGATAGACTTTGAGAATGACCTTGCTTTCTGTGATAATATCCTTGCTTTCTGGGGAGAGTCTGCTTAACCAGTTATGCTTTTAAATTAATTTCTGCACTGTGGTGGTTTTCCTAACTGTTACCCATTCAAACTAACCCTGGGATTTTCTCATCAATACACTTTGTTCTGTCTTAGGCCAATGCAAGTCATACATTTGGAGGTTGATCCGCCAATTTTCTGAAGTCTAGAGACTTTTTTTATAGATCTACTGATTCAGCCCTGCTTGAATGAGCCACAGTAAATAAACACAATAGAATGGCCAGGTACACTGGTTACTTTTGTACATGAAACGGAAGTATTCTTTTAAAAGGGTGCCACATTTCCAGTCTGTCTCCTGCGTGCAAGCAGCGTGGGACCCTGTGGATGAGCCAGCGCCCTGTTCCCTCTGCTAGGCAATGCAAATCGGAGCTGCTTCTGTAGGCTTGAAAAGATTAGATGCCATTTCCATATTACAAGTGAGAAAATGCAAACGTGCATTAAAAGATTCAGTGTCAGGGCTTCATGATAGAAGTTCTTGGTGGTTTGTCATCTTACGTGCCCTTTAGGTAAAGGGTAAGGACTAAAAATTAATGTGACCTTTTCCTTCTCCCATCTAGGTCTGAATCTGTGCCTATTTAGAGAGTGTGCATGTGCCTGGAATGGAAACAGCTTACTTCTGGAAGAGCATGTTAAAACTATAGTGCTAGAGACGCTCTAAGAAATCTTAAACTCAGGCTTGAATTGAATCTGCACTTTCTCAGGATCCACGAAACTCGCAGCTTGACAGTGAAATGCTACAGCTTGTGTAAATATGAAAAGTGTCATTGGCAGGTGTTGCAGCTCACAAGTGGATATATATAATCTCTACTCTTGTACAGACCTCGTGAGTCAAACAGGACCCAAGTCTTTAGAACTGTGTTGGTTTAATTTTCATGTAGTTATATAGGAGGTTCTTTATTGGAACTTGTTTTTTCACGAGGTGAACCATAGGCTGCCTTGCCCTCAGCTCCCCTGCTAGACCTCAGGACCTGAAGTACTTGCTCACAAAAGAGCTTATATTGATACTCTTAAGCACCTCACAGTCTCTATGCATATATGCCAAGGTGGGGGTCTACAACTACTAATGGTAGCTGCACAGTAGTGACTAGCAGTAGTAGCGTGAGGAAAGCCTCGTGGATAGTTAGTATGAAATGGGATACAGTCCACCATTGTGAGTGCCTTGGAGCTTCCCTCTGACATCCACAGCAGTCTGGTACCCTGTCCTTCTCCCACCCAACCAGACTGAGGAATTTAAGTCAGGCTTGTTTCCTTCTGAAGTAGCACACACCTGGGGCTGAACCCAGACCTCCAGTTGCTGATATACGCACATGCATGCTTTGCTTTTGTTATGCTCTAATCAGATTGGCAGCGTCTCCTCGATTAGAAGTGATCAGCAGCAGCAGGCATGGGTAACGAGGCTACATCTAGATGGCAGTGTTACTTCAGGAGAACATTAAAAGTCATCGCCGTTCTTCATGGACTGAGCCCGATTGACCTTACTTAGCAGGAGGAGAACATGCCAAGAACTTATCTTGTACAACCCGTTAGTAAGCTTCAAGGTTTCTTGAACCGTAGAACAGTCATTTTATGTCTTTACAAACCTGTTCCACCTGTCTGCAGCTTGTCAATATTTATCCTGTGGCTTATTAAATTCCCAGGCCTCATAAAAGGCACTGATTTGTTTTGCTTAACCATTTCTCTGACTGTTTGTCTCCTAGTGTAAATCACAATGTGATATTAAATTACACCAGAGTTCAAACCCTAGACTCACAGTGCTTCATTCAGTGTATATATATATATATATATATAGTATCTTCATGCTAGTATCTTAATAGGCCATTTTGGAAATGGCAAACATCACTAAATACTTCTGTTTGATTTTTACTTCCCTCTAAAGTGTGTGAACCAGTGATAAGTATTTCTTATTCTGAGAGCATATGAATCCCTGCCAAATATTGTCTGCCTTCTGGTTTATGTTTTTAAAGAGTAAGTCTCATATTAGCATCTGGAAAAGCCCCTGTGGTCGCAGCTGTGCCATGCCATTGCTATTCTGCTCAAGCACTGCAGAGCCCTTTGAAATATTTCAGCGATGTCCTATATTATTCTAAACCTCTGCAAGCTTGATGTGTACCTAGATTCAGATATGCGGATATGCCTTTGGGTTTTGAGCCCAGGATATGCCTGTTCATGCTTTTAGGATGTGTGTGTTGGCTTTATTTTTGGTCCCATATTTCACCTAAAGCCGAAGACACCCAGTCTTTGTTGTCTGGCTGTTGTTGTTCCACACCCATCTACTCCATGTCTTCCTTCAGGTCACAAGACAAGACAAGCAGATCTTCACACCAAACCATGAAATCCCATTTTCGCCTAGCCTTAGCATGAAATTCCCAGAAAAGGTAAAATGAAGATACGTGTCTGGCAGAGCAAAAGTTATGATAACACAGGCAGCTGTTCAGATTTGCAAAGATCAGGTAGAGCAGGTTCAGGGACTGTGTGTGTGTGCTGTGAGGTGCATATATAATACAAGGTTGTCCTTCGCTACAGCAAGTGTTTTATTGCTCTGTTGTATTTCCCTAGAAGAGATGCTCTTTATAAAGGAGTTTAAAACCAGCAGTCCCTGCTCTGCTGTCCCTTCTAGTCTGTGCAGTCAGGATTTCCCCTCAAACTTGTTATAGCTCATATTTTGTCACTTTTCAGGTCCAAATTCCACCACACCTCCCCTCCCCCCAGCTGCTTCTTCCCCAATAGGATTGTTCTGATCAATCATTATTTACTAAGTTTCATTCTTTTTGTTGGTTGTTTACACTTCCCTCTGGAAAATGGGCTTCAGACTCCTTTTATCTCAGTCGAAAGTTTATCCATAACTACCCTACCAGTATTTCAAAACCAGAAGTCTTACTCAGTTGCCTTTCTAAAGAGGAAAAGTCAAACCCTCAGCAAACTACTTTCATTAATGTCAGTTTTATGTAACCAGTGTTAACTACAAAAATACCTAAAGATATTTATGGAGATACAGCAAAAGCCTGTGTTTCACTTAGCTGTTTGGCATTCTCTGAAATAACAAAGTTATTTATCAGATGCTGTATCTTTATAAATGTATATGAATGTGTGTGGTTTTGCTATGTCCTATGTCAAATTATACTATGTATTGATGTGTATATTATCTCTGAGTGAAGATAAAACTCTGTTGATCAGCAGTGTTTTTCTTCTCAAGTCTTGCTAAGATCAGGAAATTAAGAGTGACTCCAATGTAAATAGCACCGAGAGTCAGCAGAGCTGGATTCCCATGGGCCTCATTAGCTTCTTTAGCATGAGGACACAACCCTTTCCTCCTGATCCTTAAAGATAAAAATGTCATACCCCCAGTATGACAACAAAAGGTTTGGGGGTTTTACATAACTCTTTCTTCTTTCATTGACCCTATGAAGATTATGAAAATAAAACCTGCAAATGGAAATGCATATAATGAAAAGAATAACTAGTACTCAGCAAATTCGATTTTTTTAAGCACTTACGAGAGTTTGAAATTTTATTTTAAGGTTTCTTTTCTTTTTCAAAGCATCTGTTTTGAAATTATTTTGAACAGATCCAGGAAAGTTTCCCCAATCTTTTAGGGCTTATTTCCCCCACCGGTACTGCAGTTTACTAGCAGCACCTGCCAAGAATCAGTAAAAAGGGCCCTAACTTTCTGAAAACAAACTAAAAAAAATGCAAGGTGAAATGGGAAATGGACCCTGACAAGTGCTGCTACTATCCTGTGTCCAAAGCTGGAAAATATGGATTGCTTGTTTCACATAGTTTTGAATAAAAATAAGTATTTTACTGGCTATAATAATAAGCCCCACAGTCACAGAAGCCTTTTCTAAATATGTATTTTCCAACATTCAATCACAAGCTTTAGGCAAACCAGGAACTCTCTCCATCTGTGGGTTTCCTGTGACATGGGCATTTGCCTTTGGGAGTTACTGGAGTGGATCTCCGGGTTGTACACATGATTCCATGTTGCCTGCATAGCCCCAGGCACGCAGAAAAGCTCAGTCCAGTGTGAGACCTACAGACAATGTTCCCCAAGCAAAGGTGTCTATTTTTTAATATATGTATACACACCGACATGTTTTTTGTTATATATACATACACGTATATGGCACACTGCTGCACTGTGAATGCTATATATTTTTTAATGTTAGTATATAATTTAATGTATTAATATATTGATTACATTAATAGTTTTTTTTATTACTATATTAATATTTATATCTTGTGTGGTTTTTTTATATATAGCAAAACAGTGCTGATTTCTTCCACAACTGAGAGCTGTTTCAGGGTCTAGGCTGAGTTTCTGTCAAAGGTTAATGCGTTGGGAGTTGGGAAGATGGAGAGGTGTTAGTGTGGGATTTGGGGTTTTTCTCTTTCTTCACTTCAGAGGGTGGGTGAGCACTGCTGTTTTATGCTGCTGGATACAGTTAAAAACTTTTAAAGATCAAGTCTTCAGTCAAACTAGGTTTCTGTGTTTTCACCCCTGTAGCAAGAGAGTGAGATACTAATTCTCAATATAAAAGAATCAAGAGACTGTGGTCTGATAAAGAAGCTTAATTGAATTTTAATGACAAAATGAAAAAATCATCCAAGACTTCCTGATTAAACCCAACAGATACCTTTTCATCTGCCTCAGCAGATAACACGAACAATAACATGGATTTCTACATCAAGTTTTAAGTTTGTCCTGTTGGCAGACCATACCCCTGCTTTCCTTGCTGCTGGAACAGACCTGGCTGCTGCTTCTCTTGTATGTTAGGTCACAGGTGCCAAGGAAAAGGTTGACACAGTCACCTCTGTCTGCAGGGCAATATCATTTGAACCAATTCAGCAGTCACCTGCTGTTTATACCCCACAGCAATGATCTTCAAGTAGTCTTGAGTGCTCACCCTCTTGCCTCTTGAGAGGATTGCTGCCCTTCTCCCAGTGTCTGTAATCACATGAGCAGAAAAACACTTTCCATGTTTTAGCATGTCCTAAAAAGTGAGCAGGGGCTTGAAGGGAAAGTGTGATATTCAAAACACTGGCTCAAATGACAGCATGTGAGCAGAGACAAACCCAGCCATAGCTAACACAGCTCAGCTCCCCGTTACTGCCTGTGAATGGTGTTGGGAAAACAAATCCTTACCCTGCCCAGAGGCTGGAAAGGATTTCTAATTCTTTTGCTATTGTATTGTGGATTTTCGCTTTGATTTGTGCCCCCATTGAGCAACTTACCTCTGCTAATGACCTAATGAGATGAAGAGGATTTGTCTGAGCAGGATTCATGATGCTGGATGAGAGACTCTGGTTCAGTGCCACCACTTGTGTCTACATTTTTCTGAGTGTTGCCGATGGAGGATCTGTTTCTGGAGACGATGGCAGACAAGTCCTGTAGTAATTTATGTGACTACAAATCCTGTGTCAGCCTACAGGACTGTAAGCATCCAAAGTCTGCAGATTTTCTTTCCTTTTGAAATGCAAATAAAGGCCAACCTGTGTGTCTCTTCCCTTTCTTTGGTAACAGGGACTTTTTACTATGCTCACATTGGGCAAGGGAGCATTTCACCAATTAAAATGTTTTAGTGCCTTCCTTTAGTCCACTAGAAGACACTCTATGCTCAGTGTCCTGCTCCAAGTGTACAGGCTGTTCTATGTTTGCCTTCCTTTGAGAGATCTTTTAGAGTGCATTTGTTTGACAGTGCACTGTATGTGATATGCAGTTTCCTCAGCCATATTCATTCATCTTGTTTATAGCCTTTTTATTAAGGGTCATTTACCAAACAAATAAAAATTAATTTAGGCTTGTTAAACTGTATAGAGCTGCCAGGATGAGACTAGTACCTGAACTCTGAAGAAAGAAAAAGTCATCAGCAATGCATATTTGAAGGTTTTAAGATTTCCAGGATTAGCTCTTTTTTTATGTACAGAACAGTGATTTTTTTGTATCCAATGGCCCAGTCCTACCAGGGCAAGTGGCATATGTTGTGTCCCATCCTTTGAATGGCATTAAATTTATGGGTAACACCTCTCCCAGCCTGCCCCACTGTTCCTGAGTTTTGTGTCCATCTAGGAGTGCAGGCTTTCCTCGAATCCATCTCCCTGCTGTGTGGGTTTCTCTGGCAGGGCAGCAGTTGTATGGTTGGCTGCACATCATTTTCTATTATCAAAGTGAAGGATACGAGCACAGCTTAAGTTTTATTCTTGTTATCACATGAGACCAAAATTCTTGTGAGATGCACTATGTTGGCAGTATCTGATGTGATTTCTCAGCCATATATGTGCTACAAGACCACTTTGATAACAGAATAACAATCTGGAGATGACCACCTTGATAGACAGTCTCAGCAGAGATAAATTCCAGCCCGTTTTGCTGTACTGCAGCTTTGGAGAACTCGCCTACTGTAGATGTACAGCTCAAGGTGTCTACCTTGACTGAGGTAGAAATGGACTGTGGTTAGTATCCACTAAATTCTTCCAGAGAGCTATTTTGTTTTGAGAAACACATCTTTTGTTAAAACAATTGGAAAGATACTGTAAAATTCTATATGGGAACACCCAGGTTTTGTAGGAATTTGAAAGCTGATTCACCACTTGAGTTGCACAAGCAGCTCTGAGGGAGGTTTGTAAGACCCTGAGCAATATAGAACTGTACTGATTCAGGATAAACCTTTTCTTGATGTACAAGCATAGAATTTTATATTGAGAATTGTAGAATGGCCTGGGTTGGGAGGGACCTTAGAGATAACCTGGTTCCAACCACCCTGCCATGGGCAGGGACACCTTTTCCTAGACCAGGTTGTTCAACTTTGAGTCATTGACCATGACCCTCTGGTGTGACTGTCCAACCATTTTCTTCTCCTGTAACAGTTCACTCCTCAAATCCATCTCTCTCCAGTTTGGAGAGAAGGATGCTGAGGGTGACCATGTCAAAGGCATTACAGAAATCCAGACAGATGACATCTGTAGCTCTTTCCTTATCCACTGATGTAGTTACTTCATCATAGAAGGCCACTGGGTTGGTCACGCAGGACTTGCCCTTAATGAAGCCGTGTTGGCTGTCTTGAATCATGTTGCCGTTCTCCATGTGCTTTAGTACAGCTTCTAGAAGGATCTGTTCCATGATCTTCTCAGGAACAGAGGCGGGTCTGACAGGTCAGTGGTTCCCAGGGGCCTCCTTTCTGCACTTCTTAAAGATGCATACAATGTTTCCCCTTTTCTAGTCATGGGTACAATATTTCCCCTTTTCCAGTCACCTGGGACTTCACCTGACTGCCATGACTTTTCAAATATCATGGAAAGCAGTTTGACAACTACATCACCCAATTCCCTTGGGACTCAGGGATGTATTTCATCAGGTCCCATAGACTTATGCATATGCAGGTTCCTCAGGTGGTCATGAAACTCATCTTTACTTACAATGGAATGCACTTTGTCCCCCAACCCCATCCTTCTGTCCATCCACTCAAGAGATGTGGGAAGAGAGCTTGCCATTGAAGACGGAGGCAAAAAAATTGTTGAGTACCTCAGCCTTCTCCTCATCTGTTGTTACCAGTTTCCCAGCATTGTTTATGTAGGAGATACATAATATAGGAGAAGAAATTCAAGCTCTGAGAAATGTTAGATAACACTCTAGTTGTTCTATTTGTTTTTCCTAAATGTTGTTGAGAGCTTTCTTAATTTTTAACAGCAGCCTTGAAAATTTGGAATATTAAAGGTAGCTTCATCAGGATATGATGATATAAGTAATAAAAGTATAGACAGTATCTGTCACATTATTTAGACATGTGTGGGTACCGGTAGTTGTTAAATCATATGACAAGATATGTCATTAAGCCATCAGATTTGAGTAACATGTATGTTTAAAAAAAAAGTTCAATTACAATTTTTTCTATCAGTTTTTTTAATGTAAAGAACACTCAATATCCTTAAAAATGTTTTTTTTTTAAAACAGCTTGCACCTCATACCAGTAATTCGAGGAAGGAGGTACCACTACTAAATTAGCTGTTAATGGATGCAGACACCTGAAAATGTCTCTTTGTTCAGTTTTAGGAAAGGTAGAAGGAAACTCATCTATTCATGACAGCTGTATATATTTGATCTAATCTGGCTTGTAGGAAAAGGGAGAGAAATATTTTAGGCATTCATGAGTCAAGCATTTCTTTGCCTGGAAAAACCAGATGAGTTGTCCATGTAAACAGAACAGCTTTCTTCCTCAGTATAAACCTGCAGAGCAAGCCAGCACATCTTTCTTCGTGTCTGGGTGTACTGGTGCTTGATAGTGTTTTTCTTGTTTCTGTTACACTCAGAAATAGATATCTCTCCATGAAACACCTGACAGGCAGCTACCCCTGTTTTACTTGAAAAAAATAAATTATGTCCTTGAATAAGAATCTAAAAAAAAAGTAATTATGTTCCACAGCAGAGAAAAATGTCCTGAATCTCTCATTCCTTTTGACCAGTTAATCTACAGAATTACAGAGACACTCATCAGGCATGAAAGTGTGAAGGGCAACACAGGTGTCAGACAGCAAGAGGGCAGATAAAATTAATGAAAATAGGAATATAAAAAGGAGAAGGCTTCTAGTGGGGCAGAAATGAACCTGAAAAGGCAAGTGAGATTAATTTATTTGTGGCCTGGAATTTCTTTTTATGCTTTTTGTGCTTTTCTCCTTTCCTGTACATCTCCTAGGAAGTGAACCTTTTTCTGTGCCAAAATATTTGCACCTTTTTTGACTGAGTATCAGATTAACACACTGCTGTTACCCACCCTCATTTACTCTTCAGCAAATCACCACTGCTTATCTAAACACTCTTTTGTGTGTGTATTTCCTGCTTGGTCTCTGCTTTAGCTTTGTAACTATTATAAGATTTTTCAATCAGTATTCATGACACAGCTTTCAAAAGGTGTAAGAAAAATAAGGGAGATGGATATGGAAAGCTAACAGTATTTTGCAATAGAAGAAGACTTAGAGTCATAGTATCTTGCCTTGAGTAATGGAATAACTTTTTTATTTTCTCAGAAGAAAAACAATTGGAAGAGTAATTATTTATTATGATTTGTTTATTAATAAACAGTAATAAAATAAGTGCATGTTTATGATGAGGCAGCTGATACTTCGCTCTTGGAGTTGTTTTTGTTTTTGTTTTTGTTTTTTTTGCTACTTCTTTTTCTTTTCACTGCTGTCCTGGGACTTGTGATCCAAATAAGTCCAAACAGGAATTTCAGCTTTGCAATACCTGGCAACCTCTGTAAAACAAAAGCTGTTTGTACTGGTAGGCAGCTCCATCCAGATGGACAGAGGTTCCCGTTAAGGGAGTTCATCCAGTGGGTGGGATTTTTATTTTATTCTTAAGTAATATTGCATTGGTGATAGGGACACAACAGTGGCTTCATTCCAAACATTCTGCTGGAGGAAGCATTTCTGGTGGGGATAAAAGGTTAATGTCTTCCCTCTCTCTTGTCAGTACATTGTTGACTCTTCTTTCGTTGTGGTGGATGGTAACAAAAACAAAAGCATCACCTCTAGTGATTTGCTCCCCAGTGTGCCACGTTTAAGTGTTATTTGAGCCCAAGGACTGAGTAAAAAGAGCCATTCAAGTCTGTTGTAACAGTGTCAAGACACAGGATTTCTGTCCTAAAGGGAGCAGAACGTGGTTGCTGACTGATTTGTTTGTACTTTGTAGAAGGGGGAGAATACAGTTGGAAGTCATGGAACAAACTAAATGGTTTGGATGCTTTTGAAGCTATGACTAAGAAACTTAAGCCTAGAGGATGGCTCATTACAGCTGGTGTTTAAGTCATCAAAGGAGGCAGAGGCAGTGTGAGGAAAGAATATTAATTATGAAGAACAGTGAGGGTTACTATTTAATTTGGTCCATTTCAGTGTAACCATGGGAGACATTCTTGCTCCCACTTACAGAAGAAAGGGCAGATCTCTGCTGCTGCAAAGGGAGAACTCATCATCAGTTCAGATACGCTCATTGTACCACAATCAACTGCCCGTTTTCCCTCTAATGGCAGGTCTAAAATAGGTTAATGTCAGAATTCTGCAGTGCCCTTTTGTAATAATGCCACCAAACCCACATGTGTAACCCTCACATGCCACTTGCAACTGGGGCAGAAGGCTCTGCTTCGTGTTGAAATGAGCCTTCTCAGAAAGGCATTGTGAGGAACTTGTTCAGAGAAGGCTGGGAAAAGTATCATCACTGGACAGACCAAGGAATTGAAGCACAGGATGGTTGAATAATTTGCCACCCAGTGTAGTAGATGAGGGTGGTAACAGAGCTAAAATTATAGTTCATCCTAGATCAGAGCCCTGTTGCAAAAGAATTAGATCTGTTTCCCATTTGTTAGGATGCACAGGATAAATATTTGGGGTGAAACAGGTCCGATTTCCACAAAGTTTTGCTTAAAGTAAAATTTGAACAATGTGATTTGTGGTTTACTTTATCTCTTTTTTCCTTTCTTTATTTTTCTGCTTACTCATCCACGTGGCTACTTTAGAAGGCGTAGCAAACATTACCATGACAGGTTAATTATCAGGAAATTCTCCTGTTACATGTCTTTACATTCTATATCAAAGTGTACACTCCTTTCATCTGTTTTTTGAAATGTTTTTGCTCGAATTCAGTCCACATCTACCCGGATGGCCATGGCCAGCTGTGTTCCAGATGCTGATTATGCCTCATTAAGTGATGTGGCATTCCTGCTGCAGGTCTCACAGGGCACCATGGCAGGCACAGGCATTGCTCTTGTAGCAAACGAAATTCTAGTTTTGCTAGAGATTAAGTTAAAAAAATTTAAAAAAAAAAAGGGCTGTTATCAAATCTGTGTCATTGTCTTGCACACTCCTGCTGGAAATGTGCCTCCTGCTCTGTGGGTCATGGCAAGGAGGCTGTTGTTCAGTCATGTAGAGACTGTGGTAGTTTTTCATCGGCAGAGAAGCAGCAGGAGTATGTGCAGAAGAGGAGCAGGAACAAGAGAGAAGGGGCCTATGAATTCAGCCAGGACAGGTAGACATTGGAAAGCCCGATCATTGCTCTGCTCTCCGGAGCTTAAGGGTGGGCACAGAGCTGGAAGGCTGTTAAACCATAGTGGAGGAAGAGGAGGGTGTTTACATTTCTTGGTTATTCAAGCCAGGGAATGCCTTTTAATCTGTATGAGGTGTAAACTGATGCTGATCTTGTTTGGGTCTTTGAGGTGTTGCTGAAACACATAAGGAAGAAGCTCGTGTGCAAGACAGAGGCTTCAGAGGAGGACTGGTCCAGCCTTGAGGCACCAACCGCTGTTTCTGAGCCCTGGGGGAGAACAACTGAGATCCAGCAAACACAGGAGATAAATGTACCTGATAAATAACAAATTGTCTTCATCCACAAAGGCTCTCTCTGTTCACATTGTTTATCAGTTGTTAGTCAGATATGCACGAACATGCCATTCGCAGCTCAGCAAGCATAAACCAATAAACGTGGGACCAATTTTAATGGCATACCTAGAGGCACAAGCTGTGAGGTGCAGAGTATCATTTAGTAGAGTCTGGCTCCAGATGTTTTCGTGAAGTATGACAAAGGATATATATGCCTTATAATAACCTTAATTTTCAGATAGAAAATGAGGGAAATGGGTACATTAGCTAGCATGCACCAACAAGACTGCTGTTGCCTTTCTGCCCTGAGAAATAAATTTTTATTGTCCCACTCCACCCTCCCTCAGGTGACTAGTTTGATCTTGCTTGCAATTTTAGGTTTGCTTCCAAGTTCTCAGACAGTCTCCTCTAGCTCACGCGTTAATAATTACACCTCCTCTTTAACTGTATTTTTCATGTTGAGGAGTTGCAAAGCATTTCACAGCCCTGTGCCAATATCTGCTCTTTCACCAGGGAGAATGCAGGGTAACTTAAACCCGTGGAAAATCAAGTGAATGGAGGAGTTGGCTCTGCTTGTTAAGAGGTCTCTTCGCCTATAGCCAAAGGGGAGAGAGAGCATGGTGGGTGCTGTGCTCTGCCAAGTCAGCTTCCAGTCTCTGTTGGCAGAAAGAAGACAAAGGCTGTTTCTAATGGAAAGTATTTAAATGCTGAGGACTGGAAGGACAAAAGCTGGAAAATGTGCCAGGACAGCTGCGTTTATACCTTTGTCTTGACAAAGGTATTGTACAGTTCTTGATTGTAGCTGGCATTATTGTAATTTTATGTTATCAGTGTTTATCTCTCACAGATGTAAAAAACTGAAGAGTCAGTCTTATTTTTGGGATTGGACCTTTTGCCCTACAGATTTTGAACCTTAGGGATTCTATTTTCTCCCTCCAGTTTTTTTTCTCTATATAGCTATGAAGCTAGAAACTGTTCCTTATAATTTCAATTTATGGCTGAATTTCTTACATAATCACTTGTTTCCTGGAGCTGAGGCTTTAAGAAAAACATCCTAAGTCCATGCACTCCTAAAAAACAACAACAACAACAAAAGGCTGCAAAAAAAAAAAAAAAGACAATATCCTCAAATGTAAAAAGACCAAATTCCTCGTGGCTTTTTTTCGAGAAGACTAGCGCTGACATCAGTCCTGCCTTGGGGTAAGGTAGAGGTGTCCCACTTCCACCTTCAGAGCTGGAGGCATAAGTGTTTTCCATGCTACTTTCATCTTCCATGCAGCAAGGCTTCCCTTACTTTCTTTCTAGGACTCCTTGCCCATTAAAAGAGAGATTGTTTTATGACCCTGACACCTCCCAGCATCAGTGGAGTTGTTCCAGTGGATGTGATGAGAAGCCCCACATCTTTAATTTGCAAACTGTATTTGTGACAATAACCTTCGCACATCACTGTAGCTGATGTTTTCTCAGCTTTGACCTTTCTGTAGGAAGGAAATTACTCGACTTGCTCCACACTTTTCACTCTGTGTTTTAATAACACAATCTGGGAAAGGAATTAGCACTAAGCAGTTAGTGCTGCTACATCTAGCAAAGCATTGCTCAGCTTCTCATTTTGATGGTGATTAAGTTCACTTAACCAAGGCAGGCCTTGGGGCTATGAAGTGTCTGAGAGGTTATCATGAGGCTATGCAGGTGGGGCATTCAGAGTAGGGAGAGTGCATGTAACCAAGTAATGCAAGGCTAAAGATGATCCAAGTATATAAATGGTTAAAAGAATAGGAAATCTGAGAAGGCTGGACGCCATACTCCCTAAATAAAATCTCAGCTAGCCGGCAGACCTGGTCGGAGATGATAGTGTCCTGGTGTGCACTTCCTCACTGTGCTCTGACTTTATTGGAAGTTAGTTCTCTGTGGTCACTGCTCAAGCTCTAGATTTCTCCCAAGTGCCGTAAAGCTTTGTTTATTCAATATAAATAAAAAAGTAAATTAATCCATTCTATTTGGATAAAAAGATAATTGAGATGCTAAAAAAAAACAGATTCTAATCAAGCTCAGGCCTGTGTGGTTTTTACTGGCATGTTTTCTCCAGGAGCTTAATACCATACCCAGCACTAAACTTTTGTAAAGAACGAGAAAAATCCCCTTCGCCCAGTTCCCACACACTCCCCAGGCAGCATCCAGCCTTTTGATGGAGCAGGCTGGTTTCCATCCCTCTGCATGAAATGCAAAGAGTGTAATCATTTGCTTGCAAGTTCATTTGTGGGAATCAAACCAGTCTACATCAGAAAGGAAAAGCCTGGACATGTAACAGAAAGATGATCCCAGGTAATAACAAGGCACTGCAATGCCTTGGCAGTGGGGGAGGGGGTTCTTGTATAACTCCATGCTCTGGAATGGAAAGGTAAATATGTTTTATTATGTTACATAATAGTGGAAGATAATTCAGGGCTGTACAGATTTATCGTGCACCTGCCAATTGGCAGCCCTGTCCCTAGGACAGTATTTCAAAATCTGCTTCAGACTGTACTACTCCTATTTTAAATACAGAGAAGCTAATCCTTATTCCAGTGAGCTCAGTCACATTATGCATTCCAGGTGGATCAGGCCTCCTTTCCTTGTAGCTTTTTCTGAATATCCAGTAAGCAGTGCACCTCATCAGTGTGTGAAGAGCTGAAGGGTTTCTCTGCAATATTATTACAGCTTCTCTACCTTCATCTTGCAGGTTTACATCACTACAGCTGCCACACTGATACAAAGAGTATGTCTTTGTAACACCCCTATCTACTAGACACTTTATCATCACAATACATTTAAGGGAGATAGGAAAATAGGAAAATAAGATTCGTGACTTGTTTAAAATCTGCAGTGAACCCATCACAAAGTGGACACCCTGTGAGTCTTGAGTCTCAGGCAAAATTGTAACCACTGACTCATCTTTTGCTAGATCAGCCTACAAAGAATAAGTATTAGGAAAGACTTCCAAATGTAGAAATTACTAAATTAGAAAAGCAGTATCTCCATTGTGGGAAAGGTGAAGAAAGTGTAGTTCCAGAAAGACACCCTCTCCAAATAAATGCTGAGTTTTTGAGAAGTGCTTTGTGATCCTTAAGAGCTCCTCTTAGTAATCCTTCAGATAACTTGTGTTCTTTGATTGACCTGTCACATCAAGGGTCTTACTTCTACGAGGCATATTCTGAGTCTGGTTCTTCTTAAGTTACAGATGCCATGTAAATGAACCCTGGAGAATATAATGAAGTTTTTCAACACTCAACAAAACCAAAGTTGTTAAGGAAAGAGAGGGTCATGCAGCATTGTCTCTGCAGTTTGGCAGGTATGGCGCCTGCTGCTGTACCTGAATGCAGGTATTATCATTCAGTGTGTGTAGAGCCTTAATGTTGCCTTAACATGGTCACAACATACCTGTGCCATATCATATCTCCCTGATAGAGCCTGAGTTTGTTACAGGTGAAGTGCAACACTGAGCTCAACTAAACTGTGGAAGCCCTGAGCCTGAAGCAAAGCAAATATTTTAGTGGTAATCAGAAGAGGATTTGGTGTTTATATGGATAATGACAGAACATATCATTTTATTCCTTACTTATAGAAAGGGCATAAGCTCTCATTCTCATGGCATGAGGCAACTGCCAGCACTTGGAAGTCAAAAAGCAACTGGTTTGGGGTTTTTTGAAATGTGTGTGTTCTCATAAGAATATTAAAAGTGATTTTGTTTTGTCTTTTTCCCAAGTGGCATCGCCCACTTTGTGCCAGGTGCCTATGTTAGAAGGAAGACCCTCTCTGGCTTTGCAGTTTTCTTGTGATTTCTATTACTTACTCTGAGTGGCAAAGGAAGTTACATGACCATTTATTGAAAAGTCTGGTAAAGATCTTGAGGATTTTCGTGTCCTCATACAGTTATTCAGTCTGGGAGGCAAGTCCCTTCAGCTTCTCTCTGTCTTTCCTTTCATCTCATTGTCTGCACTGTTACTCATCCTGAACATTTAGTGGCCATTCACAAGCTGGCAGTGCTTCACCTGTGACTCACACCTCAGTCACTTGTCCAGAAATGAAGCCGTCCCAGGGGCTGAGGAAAAGGCAGACAGCCCTGGAAGGATGAGTAAAGCCCCTCCACTGAACTTTCTCCCTTGTGACTGGTATGATGTGTACTTAAGGTCTGGCTTTAGGGAAGTCACTCCAGTAACAAAAAAACAGCTTGTGGAAGTGCCTATGAATCAAAGCTGCTGAGGTCTGCGTTGTTTTATGTAACTTGAGTAACAGAAATTTGCCAGTTTAACCTGAGATGATTTGCAGTCCTCCCTTATGTGCTGCAACGGCACTGAGACCTGACTGCAATGATTGTTGTGCTGCAGAATGACACAGGTTCTCATGACTTGTAGGCAAATCCCTGTGCTGCCCAATGCAGCGAGACAGAGCAGGGAAACACTGCTGTCGCTAAAATCCAGAGGCAGAGAGAGGTTTCATGAAAGTGTTCTGAGGAGTTTTGTCACTAGGAGTTGCTCAGGCAAGGCATCTTTCTTTAAAATGGGTAGGGTCTCAACTCATTCATCATGGCATACGTTGTGCCAGTTTCCTGACCTGTCACTGAGAATTTGAGCAGTCACATTTTCCACGTCTGTTCTTCTAAATACCTGCAAATGCTGTCTGGCTATAGGGTTACCCAACATAGTTTTTACACTGTAGCAACTAGAAAGTGCTGTCGTAGAAATATAATTTCTTGTCAAGACTGTATCTTCTTGTTTTCCTACTTGGAAAAAAAAAAGTGCCTGCCCTCGTTTGCTTTTTGAGTATAGGGAATGTTTAGCAGAATTTGAATGGAAATGTAGGGGCAAAGGTCAAGGTTATATAAACTATTTAACTTAGTGCATAACTGAAGTAAGTGAATATAATTATTAGCCATAGCAAAGATAAGCAACTCCTGATAGATATACAGAGAATTAAAAGTGGGTCTCATCTTAATAATTTAGGGTTCTTCAGTCCAAAGTGAATTATTAAAGATAAGAACCTGGGCATAGTACGAGACCGGTACTCTTAGGAGTAGATGCTCTTACAGATTAATAATTGATTAAAGACTGAAAATTTCTCCACTTGGTTCTTTCCTTCACTGGAGAATTCTTCTGGGATATTGGATAGGCACTTAGATTCATCAGATCCTCAAGGGGATTTAAATGTCTCTAGCTGGATGCAGCCCAAATACAGAGCAACAGGCAAGCCTCTCTCTGAAGAACTTAGGGTCTGCATGCTTAGCACCTTATGTAGCACTATAGCAATTTAGAAGTGAGGCAGAGAGGGGTCTGGGCTAATAATGCTGGAATCTCTGAATAGCCTTAATGTCTTTGAAGGCAGAAAGTAATTGGGAACAAAGCTCAGCAACCGGCTTCTTGCCTAAAAAGCGAGGCAGGAGCTCTATTTCCTTTGATTTGTATAATTGTCTAATAGTTTGAGCATTTACCTAAGAATGGAGCTATCTGCATCGCTTCCTATCCCAGGGCAAAGGGATTTACTCCTCCATCCCACACATCCTGAAAGAGGGACCTAACCTCCAGGTTGCGTTTGGTTAATGTACAGCGAAGGATGTAAACAGGGAGCTGGAAGGAGAGGGAAAAAAGCAAAGACCATAGGTGCAAAGCGGGGTGGTGCTTGCTGCCTGGAGCTGTGCTCCTTCAATGTTTGACTATCTAGGATTAAGCAAGTTAAGCACATATACCTGTATGAGGGACAACAGCTCAGAATGAACTCCCTAGAACCTCAAGAGCTGCCACTGCCAGGTTACCATCAGTCTCCCTTTTTACTCAGCTTCCTCTGCCCCACAGCTCCTGCCAGCTGCACGACAACCTGATTTCATCCCACAAGCTAAACAGGGATGGTTCAGTGGGTATGTGGATGAAAGTACATGCCTAGGAAGTGGGAGAGTATTTTGAATCCGTAGCAGAAGGATCTCAGTCGGGATCCCCTGTTAGGTACTCCAGCCACCATGATCTTACAAGTAACATTGAGTGACTAGTTTCTTGCTCGGATGTTTTCCAAGTCAGGCTTCGTGCTCTGGATCAGGGATTGTATGGAGGAACCTGCATGCCAGAGAGATTACAATCCTGACTAGCTTCAGAAGTTTTTAGTAACCAGCTCCCAGGACATACTGTGAGCTTCCTGGACCACCAACGATCTTCTCTGGCTCTGTACTGTCTCCGTGTTAAGTTTAATGGCACTGACTGGGGCAGGAACATAGCTGCGTGTTGGGGGTAACTACCCTGCCAGCCTTCACTTTCTCAGCTGCCTCATTTAATCCCACACAAATAAATCTTTCAACTTTATATTTTTAAATGTCTTAGCAAATCAAATTTCTTCTGTAAAAGTGGTAGAAAGGTTTATTTTTTTAATCCCTGTTTGATGGTGCCAAGACGTTGAACGAGCACGTAGATTCACGTCCTTCAATCAGCAAAAGAAAAATGCATTTCCTACTGATGTAAACCTTTGCTCGGTTTCACAAGCCCATACATGTAAGCAGTGATTAATTCTGTTTGTCAAGGTTGCAGTTTTCACAGGTTATTATAGTTCTAGCATGGCCAGCATAGAATTAACTTCCATAGCCTCTGGCTTTAATTCAGACATAAAAGGGATTAATATGAAGGAAAAATCTCTACCAGACACCACCACATTTAGCTTTCCCAGCTATGGCTGCATCTCTAAGAAGTAATTAATAATAAACCAGACTGGAGCTGATGAGACCAGGTATCATAGAGAAAATTATACTGCTTTATGTGGAAGGATGTGTTGTCCGGTTCAGGCAGCTTTTTAAAATAAGATTCTCATGGGCTTATGATTTCAGATCAATATTTCATATTACTTGCACTCTAATTTGCTGGAAAATTATTTCTTCCTTGTCTCTTTGCTCTCAGATGGTTTTCAATGGGTTAATGCAACATTTTAGGAATAATTTCTAGCAGTGTTAACTTGTAGAGTCTTGCACGTAGTTAGTTACACTAACAAATTCAGTTGTACCGACAAAGGTCTCAGAAATGCACATGGTGCAAATACTACTCCTAACCAGCAAGCGCCTTCATTCTTCTTTTCACATGATTAATTCCAAGTCCTCACAGTATTGTAAATAATTGTATGTGTTCTGTACGCATTATATGGAAATATCTGTATTTGCTTTGGTAACAGATACTGTCTTTTCGCAGCTGTTGCTCTCAAAACCCAAAGCAAGCCCTCTGTATCTACGTAAGGGACACCAACGATTTGTTTCTTGCTGCAGGCAGGGGACAGGCATTAGGAGAACAAACACGGCAGCTACAGCCCCTGCTTAAAAGGTAACAACATTTCAGTGTTTATGTAGCTTAAATTTAGGGGTGACACCCACTGAAGGATTTTTGCAGACTGCATAAATCCAAATTATCCCCCAGGCCATAGAGCTGCATAGCGTATAGCACAGATAGCGTTTGAACATCAAAGGGGTGTGAAAATAACTTTGCTTAGAACTGTTAGGAAGGATCTAAAGGATGTCCCTTGATTTGCGCCTTCTTGCATCCGATCACATACAAGTTTTGCTCATCAAATTGTTTGTCCATTTTTTATTATAATATCAATGTAAGACTTTTGTGTAGTCACAGATTATATAGGATAATAGGAATGCATCCTGCATCAATAAATAAATAGACAGACAGATAGATAAATTAAAAAATGAATAAACCCCCAGTGTTCTAACCCAGGCAGGAAATCATGGCCATGAAGCCTAATGATCAATAGCAGCCTTTCCCATTTTTCCTTCCCTCTTGTATGGGAAAAATATCAGATTATTTAATGACAGGACACATCAAGTTGATTTCATGCAAGACCTGCTTTGACATGAGAAACAATATGACAGACGTAGGCAGTGATAAATGGTTTCTACCCATGGATTTTGGTGCAGAGAGATGGAGGAGAGGTGAGGGAACTGATGCATTGCATCTTTTGAGGATACAACAGAGATCCATACAATGTACCCCAGAGCATCTCTTCTCTGTAAGTATGTCAAAGTTCAATTAGATATTTATTTTTCCTAAGAGGCCTTTGGGTGGTGCAGTCAGTGTTAACATGGAAGCAACTGACAATAAGAAAGGTCAGACTATGAAAGTTAAAATACAAAGATTTGTGGAGTAGCTACAGAAGGTCAAATACAATGAACTGAAGCACCTTGAAAAAAAAATAGAGAAAAAGATTTTTTTTTTCTTCTTTAATAAAGGATTTGTTTAATGTTTTATGGGAGGTAACAGCCAAGGGATTAGATAGAAGATACTTAAACAACCCATTGCTTTTTGGAAGACTTAACTCTAAATGTATACAATTTACAGGCTTCTACAGCCCTGCTTTAGTTGTACTGACTGGCTGGTTCTGCACCTGCAGTTCTGGAAATTAGCTATGGTTGAACTGCTTGGGTCTTTATATGTGTCAACAGACAAAAAATCCTGTATGGTGCCAGCTGGGAGAAAATTATTCTTGTCTTCCTTTGGCATGTACAGACAAGAAATGAGAAAACTAAGTTGGTAAAATGAAAAAATTAAATTCATGTTTTCTCGTTCTTTGTAACACGTCGATATACTTGCAGGATGAGCATTAGCTTTTCTTGTGAGCTTAGCTGCCCTGTGGAAGGGGGGAAAAGGTGGTGTTTTCACAAGGGAAGCCTGCTTTCATACACCATCTCTTGTCAAACATGCGGATTGAAAGCCGAAACACACCAATGGCATTCTTGCCCCAAAGGTGAATGCTCTGGAGGAAACACAGCAGCATAAAGCTGATTCGTGGTTCAAGCTGGCTAACCAGTTCCCAACGTGCAGCTTTGTATATAAAAGCAGTGTTTGAGGTCTGTGAGCAGCCTGGGCCATTTAGGAATTTCTGCACTGGCATCTCTGGGATGAAGGTGCAGGAGGAGAGAAGGGAGAGCTGGCTCCCTGCCACCCCCCAGCCTCACTGTGTGGCTGGGATGTACAAGCTGCAGGTGTGTGCAAGCAAACCCTGAAGGAGAACAGCAGAGAAGAGCTGTGCTTGGAAGCAGAGACCTTTTGTACCCTCAATAAACCAACTCCTCGGCTGTAAATGGCCTGGCTGTTTCTTTTTTGAGAGCTGGCCATTGCTGCTGAGCTAAGGTACTTGACAACATTCTGTCTGTGCCCGTATCCTGCAGTCCTAACACCCCCAGGATTGAAATTTGTGTGTTTCCAAGAAACTGAAAATAAGATTCACCCCTTTAGTGAATTTATTTCCCACCCAATTGTGTTGCCACAAACCACAACCTTTAATTTGAGGGCCTGGATAACACACAGGCAAAGTGGGCCAGCCAGTGACCAACTATGGCTGAACCACAATATTTAGGAAAAAAAAATGAAGTCTGAGCAAATGGTTGTTTTCAGGACTTCCTCAGTTACTATAATGGGCATTTTGTTTGATCTACATACCAAACATTTGCACTCCTGATGCCCTCCTCACTGTACATAAACCTTCCTGGGGGGTTTATCTGTCACCTACATATATGAGACCACACACACAGCATAAGTTAATTCTGTCTCGCCAGAAGGAATTGCTCCAAATATCCAATGACTGTTTCGTTACTGCAGGCTAATGCATAGACAGTTGCAGAAGAGGGTTTCTTTTGGTGAAGTTATTCCTTTTCTGCATCCTTAAGTACTTCAACCAGTTTCTGAAAAGACAGGATCTTCCTCTTGAGAGTGTTACGTGATATTTGTGCATGCCAAAGACCTTTTTATGAATGGGAATACATTCTCGGAAGTAACAAGGCAATATAATGATAGGCTAGATTTCTGTGTTCCTTTTAAATTTCAGATCTGAGTGGCATGTATCCATTTTAATAAGCATAGAAAATGTTGCTTAGTCAAACATACTCCATTGATTCTACGTGGCAAGTTGCTTTTGTAGCTTGATGGGTGCAGTGCCCTTGGTCTCCACCAGTGATTTCTGGCAGCACAGTAAGACTGTCTAACTACTCCTGCTGTGCCGTCTCAGGATGAAAAGCAAGGACTCTGCAGAAAGCTGGGCTTTCTGAAGCTGTGGCCCTGGAGGTACTGGCTCACAACTAACCAGTGAATGGTTGTCAGACCAGCTGTCACTACACTTGGTGACACTTTTGCTACTGAACTCAGCAAGCACACATGTAACCTAGGAGTGAGGTACAACTACTGGTATTCACTCAAATCTCATATGTCACAGTGCCTTTTGTGATTAGCCTGTATCTATTTCCTGAATTTATTGTCTCACTAATGTTCCAAGTTCCAGCAGAATATGTAAAGTGACATTGGTTGTTAAAATACATTCATTTACCATAAGTTGTGTTGTGATTGCCAATAAATTACTTGGCTTTTCTAGATAATGGATCTAAAAATTTTTCTAAAATTTTCTAAAACGTGGGTCTTAAAATTTCACTTATTGATTTTTAGTGAGTGGCAGATAACAGAGTTTTATGCTCTAAAGATCTGCTGGATGAATCCTTTGAAAACTCCTGAAGCAATCAATACATCTGATCTACAAGAGAGGGGGTATTTGCATCTCCAGTTTAAGAAGTGCCTTGGAGACTGGAAGGTGGCAAGGGACCATTGGAACCACAGCTTCGTGATTCTATGGAACACTCAGGTCCATTGCCTTACTAGTGTCTCTTCCCACAGACCTACAGCCTGTAGTGTTGTGCCTGAGCACGTCCTCACAAACATGCAGGGAGGCACGGAAGCACTGCCTGCTGCTTTTTCCAAAGGGGGAGCACAGTGTCTGACTAGTCCAAGGTCACACGGAGTGAAGAGAGGACCAACAAATTGAGTGCAGGTCCTTTAAGCTGGAATCCTATGCTGCTGAATAATGCCTCTGTCAAGCTTGCTCTCCATCATCTGATACAAAATCATTATATTTTATATCAGGGCATTCCTTTCCCCTTCATCTGTCAGAACTTTTGTCTTCTTGCTGTAGTATTTCTGGTCAAAAGGAAGAGGGGCAAGGCCTTGCATTTATGTTGGCATAATACAAAACATTAACACAATCTCTGCACTTGGCCAAGAGCCTGCTGTCCTCACTGAAGCAAGAGTCCTTTGTTTTTGTGCTTTCATGGATTTTTGCCCTTGAAACCAGTTCAGCAGGACCTTTAGCCAGGCTCTGCTTCTCCAACAACAACCTTCAAAGGACTGCTGTAAGGCATTTAATAGTGAGTGCCTTGCCCGAATAGCTTGCCTTTCTTTGTGGATGACTATTAAACTTAGTAACTCTAATAACTCAGTAATAGTTGCAGCAATAATAGGAATACAATTATCCATGGAAATGCATGTATTTCACTGCAAGCTCTTGCCCCTGCATACGTGGTCCGCTGGCTTCAGCCTGTAACCAGCTTAAACCTGGTGTGACTATTCATCAATGGTGCATAGACCTTATGAAAATGTTTGCTATGTTGCTTCTTTTATAGGGTTAAACATCCTTTGGCTGCTTTGTTGGTTGCTCATATCTTGTGCTCAGAACCAGGAGAAAGTTTGGCCATGCTGTTGTCACTGATGATGGTGAAGCCAAGCTGATGGTGCTCAGGGAGCCCCTCACTGTCAGAGCAGGGCAGATAGTTGGGCATCATGGAAAGGGCAGGCATCATAGGAAGAGCAACAGAAGACAGCCACTGGTCTGGATTCCATTGTTACTGATCTGTTTGAAGCCATATCTGCCCCACAGTACCCCACGCTTTCTAACAAAAACAGATATCTGAGAGCTCTGTTTCTCTGCTAGGCTTCTTTGGTCTACGGAGTTTGAATTCTGTCATCAAGAGGGACAGGTGGAATGGTGACACATTTCAGTCTCTACTCAGCATCATATAAAGGAGTAACTGTACCCCTTCAAAACAAAGCACCAAGCAGAGCAAAGAAGCAGGAAGAGCAACACAAGATACCCTTATTTATCTATTTGCGGCAACAATGCTATTTGAGATAAGCACACATGCCTAAGACAAGATGTGAGCTCTTTTGAATCAAAAGAATTCATAGTGACAACTGATGCAACACTTGGAGCTGTAGCTAAGCTTCTACATGCTGGAGCACTAACAAAGACATGTGCTGTATAAACTAGGCGTGTGAAATAACTCAGACAATAACTTACCTTTGTGGCAATAAACTTGATCAAAATAGAAAAGGGCATTACAAGAAGCCAATCCAAAAGAAGGATGGAACAGCTTCTCTGCAGCATTAGCTCCAGTGAAAGGAAGAGTGCTCTCTAAATGAGTTACAGCTGTGTGCAGGGCTGTTGCCCATTATCTGTTTTGAGTACCTTGTAATTGCAACCTAAAGAAAGTGCTGTCTTTTCAAAGGCAGTGAGTCTCAGGGCATCCCCACAGCATCATTTGTGTTTCTAATCACCCGCCCTAAAGAACCTGTAGTGTCAAGTATTCTTCATATGCTCACCATACCCACAGCTGAAGGGAAATTGCTATTGTAAAATTGCTGGGGGGAAGGAGGAAGCGTCTGTATCTGTGATTGCCGTGTCAGACTGGCAGAGTGTTATAACCTAAGTGGACAGGTTAGCTTTGGGCTAGAGTGGAAATGAGGAATTAAACTAGACCACAGAGGGACGCAGTGTCATGAGATCTGCTTGGTCTTTGTCTGATTTTCTTTTTGGCGCTCTCTTCAAGCTGAAAAGTACTAGAGAGTCTTTATTATTTGGCCACCTAAACCACAGGTGGCTCCAGGTTTCTGATGCTCTCCAGAACTGGTTGGAATATGCATGAGACAGAACAATTAAGCAAGCTGCTTCTCGTGAATTTAAATGCCTTGCTTGAAAACTGAGTTTGGTTTGGGGCTCATGCCCATCTGCCTTCAGAGAAGAGGCACATGAAAGCGATGCAATATGACTCATGAAAGCTACATGGACTAAGGTGAGGCATATATTCCAAGAATTAAGATGCAGTGCTGTGGGGACGTGAGCTCTGTTGTAACTTTGAAGTGAGAAGACTATAGGTGATCATGAGGTTCTCTCAAGTAAAATGTAAAATGTGATCTATAAGGAAAACAAAAGTTCATCCAGAACTTTAACAATCATTGTATTATCTATGGTTTCAGCTTTGCTACTCCCAGCTTTGTGCCACTGGAGGGAGAGAACACCACAGACACTGGAAGGATACAGGAGAAAAGGGCATCTCTTTTCAGGTCCAGATCTGTTCCTCGTCCGTTTTATAGTTATTTTGCATTGTTTACTTTGATGCTCAGTGTACTTTGTCACTCAAGTATGCCTCTGCAAAAGGCATTTGCCCTGGAGACATGCAGGCAACGCCTCTGCAGTACTCCAAGCATCCTTAACCCCGGCAAAGCAAAGCAAACGGGAGTCACCAGCCAACTTTGTCTCAGCTGTACATTTATTTTGGCTGCAAGGGTCAACAGCACAAAACTGAATTTGGCTGTGCAGCAAAGGAAAGTATATGGTGGTGCCAGTATCTATTTAATCTCATAACTCATGTTTGATACCTATTCTGCCAGGGAAGTTGCCAGCAAAACATACAGAAGATTTTATGGTATATCCATTACTTCATAAGAAGGAAATTTGGTAAAGTGTCTACACTACCTGGGTGACAACTGCTTTTGTGGTTAACAGAAATTGACTTTTTTTGGTGTAATTAGCATTCAAAGCTGGTTAATTCATTTCACTGAGTGTGCTCAATTTTACCAACAATGAGCTGACTTCGGCTTAGAAGGTTGGCCCCTCTTGGTTGGATACTCCACAGTGTATGTCCCTCTTTGTGTACAAGCCCATGAGGGTGAAAAGGGTTAAAAGCTGTAGTTTACAAGAGGGGACATACTTATTGAAAGGGTAGAAAACAGAATTTAACCTTTCTAGCAAGTCTTGTCTGAATGTTACAGAGAGTATCAAACACTACTCAGCAGTGATTTATTTGGTTATGTCTGGTCTAGAAAATTGAGAGAAAGAAAATGCTACCACACTGCTGAATGCATCTAAACTAACCACATGATCACCAAGGAAATGAAACAATCTTCCAGAACAAAGAGACTAAAAGGTTCCTGAGTCAGTGGTGAGCTTCTGTTGTGGTATCTATATGAACTGGGGAGAATCAGTCAGTATGGTCCACTGGGAGGCTGCTACTGCACAAAAGTCTGGGCTGAGCAATTTTACACACAGGCAAGTGATCCCCAATGAATTGTGTTTTGAAACAAATGTACTGTTTCAAACAGGATTGTCGCTACTCATTAAATAGGACATGATACAAAAAAAAAAAAGAAGATAAAATTATCTCAAAAGTAAAAATGTGTTTTCAGTTTATTCAAAATTAAAATGTTGAACTATTTCTTTCAAAATTTATCAGGAAAATTACCCCAAAAAGCAACAATACATTTTCTGCTAACTCACATGCTAATGAAGGAATATTTTTTTTTTTTCAACAAAGGGCAAGACTCTGAAAGTAGGCATTAAAGTAAAGATTCCATTTATTTACATAGCTTTAGTTAGGGTTACCCTCTGAGTGGAGATGATATCCTACAAGAACTTGAAGATCAGCAACTGGCAAAATCTATTGCACATATTATTGGGTGTGGTATTTACCATGAAGTAACCAAAATTGTAAGGAGTTGTCAACAGCAAGCTATTTTTTTCCTTCCATGGAAATGTGTGCCCTTATTTTCCAATAGATATGTACTGCTACTGCTCTTGGCAAGGGAGATGGCGCTGATATAAACAAAATTCATTTACTCATCAACAGTATAAATAAAATGCTGACTAAACCTGTAGTCAGGCAGCAAAACCTTCTATGCAGGTTTCCAGATGGAACTGGAGGTCACAGCACTGGGACTGGCAGCTAGGTAGGGTGGTTGGGTCTTTACCCTCTCCCTGCAGAAGAACTGGAGTCCAAGGAAGACTGCTGCTTATCCAAGTCTCCCTACAAGGAAGAGAGGCTTGATGATTTGCCAGCACTTGAGTGGAGCAGGTGTGTGTAAGAGTTTGCTGCTTTATTTATCTTGGAATGCAGGGACCCTAGAAATACCCAAACTTTCATGTGCCTCAGCCAGATTAGAGTGTCGTTCCTCTGGGAAAATGTCTGAGCCTCTCAAGATTTGCTGTAGGCCTGGATTAACTATGTTTTCTTGCCAAGAGCAGTTGGAAAGGGGGAAAGCATGCTTAGATAATACCTAAGAAACGGTATGAACCTAAGACGAGGTAAAAAAAATGTAAGGAAGGCAATACCTAAGACAAGGGCCTGTCTCACCACGTTGTTCTTGTTCAAAAATGCCATTTTGTTCCTACTCTTTTAGAAACTTGAGGTGTTTTTCAGTAGGCTGCAATACCTAAAATTATTCCACAGGAGCATATTCCTAATTATGCTTCCCAGAGTGTAATTCATGCCAATAGGAGAAGCTGGAAGTTGAAATTCTGGCAAATGACAAACCAATGGTCTATTAAGGTAAAGGAGACATAGATGATTGTATTCCTCTAATTCCATTACTTATTCAGTCATCAAAGTGGAATTCTATTTTCACTCAAAATGTAAAGATTTGCTGATGTTTCCAAAACACAGGGTTTCAACAGGAGTACTTAAAAATATTTGTAATGTAAATATGTAAGAATGATAAGCATATTTATGACAGGTCAGCAATGCTGCCAGCTTTGTGCCCTTTTTTCTGTTTTAGTTTCTTCACACAAAAATAACCATTCCATTGCAAAAGAAGATTTGAAGTGACTCCAAATGTAATATACTTTCTTCAAAATCTGTGCTTACATAGCTATATAAGCCAGGAATATCTGGTGGAGCTTAGCTATCTCACCAAATATGCAGCATCTGTGACATTTACAGCTACACTGGACAAAGTTAGAAAGACTGTGGTAATAAGGCAACCTTGCATCGTTTCTCCTTCTTGTAGGATAGGAATCAAAATATTTAATTAAATTTGGGGATATCTAAGCAAACCTGTGTGTAGTAAATCACATGTTCTCAGGCCTAAGTGGTGCCACTTTCCTGTAATCAAAGTTTCTTAAGATGGTGTTTGTTGTGTGTGCTCATGACTGTGAGTCAAGATGGCACAGCATTTCAGCTGTTCTTTTTCCTTAACAATAGTGAATTGAGTGTCTGTCTCCTTCTCATGTGTACATGTGGGCTAGGAGAGAATGTCCTTTCCTTCAGCTCTTCTGAAAGTGTGAGTTGAGCAGAAATAGTCAAGAGTAAAGTGAGAGAGGCAGAAAAAACCCAAACTTGTAGATAGCATACCTCAAAGAATTCAAGTTACAAGTAACCAGCCAATCTTTTCTTCCTCTGGGAGATGATCCACATATCTGCATTCTTCAGAGTGCTTAAGACACTATGCCACACTCAGTATTACCAAGAGATGACTTCTCAAGACTGTCATGAAAAAATTGAGCTTGACACAGTTCTACTAATTGAGTACTCCTCCTAAACACCTGACTGCCTACGATTGAATGAAGAAACTGAAAAAAATCAGTGTCAGGTGTCAAAGCAAGATAGCGTCCCTTGCTAATGGAAGTTACTCATGCAGACCATGAGGATTGGGATGAGAAAACAGCAAATAGTCCTGAAGCAGAGCAGGGCTTTGCAGAAAAAGCTGCCATGGACATTTTGGTGACATTATAAAACAAATGGAGCCTTGAACAAGTAGGGATGGAAGCTTCACATCTGGCCATCCCCTCGTTCTTCAGGGCTTACTTGTGACAAGTCAAGGCCACTCCTCTCAGAGTGGTGGTGTCAGAGAAGTATGATCTGATGGGTTTGGTCCCTCCTCTTTGGCAGTGAGGTGAGTGCCAGTATGGCCTTCAGCCTGGGAGCAGGGCTGTGTCAGTGTCCAGGACTTCTTGGTCTTGGGATCTCAGTCTCGGGATTGAGGCCTGTCCTTGTCACACAGGAGAAGGTGCTTAGCAGAGCCCGGCTGCAGGAGAAAAGCTGTATCTGCCAGAGCTGGCGTGTAGGCTCTAGTGAGCTACCTGAATGCTCTTTACCACTTCTTGGTATGACCTGTTGAGTATCCTGATGCTGAGATGGGATTGATCCACTGAAAAACTGAGTGGTAGGCTGCCACACTTCATTTATCGAGTGATCCTATGATCTTTCTTTACCTAGAGCAAGTCGTGACCACAGAAGCCATGCTGTTTTCTTTAAACCTCTCAAGCAGTGAGATATTTGGGTGATATTTTCTGGGTTTAGAAATCTGCAGGGTAAATGGCCACCAGCAAATGGACCACAGGTGTTCAGTGGGGTGATTCATGGGAACATGTGGCACCAGGTGCAGGAGCGAAATGCCATCATGGGACCTTCACAGCATGCGGGCAGCAGCAGGAGGATTAGACCACACGCTTTGCCACGTATTAAGGCCTTGAGGATATCTAAGGTCAGAACTGTGTCAAAATGAAAGAAAAAAATGGTAAGATGAGAAAGGAATGGCAAAATGCAGCTGGTTATTGACGGATGGCAGCTAAAGAAAGAGCTTTTACTCATTCCATGGGAGGATGTGGGAGGCATGTCTTGAGTAATGGGAGTGTTTCATGTTTGGAGCAGAGGTGTGACCTGCATCTATGATAAGGCTAAAAGAAGAGAAATACTTGGCTCTAGGCCTTTGTGACTCAAAACAGTACAGAGTATAAATGGATCTGTGCTTCATTACCTGAAGGAAAAACCATAAGCTGTTTATATGGTTACTTAAAGAGAGATTTAATTCCATAGGGCTGAACAAGCAACAGTTGCTTCATTCAAAGTATTTCTGATTGATAGTCTTAATTTCTTGTCTCTGAACACAGCACACACTGTTTTTGCTGAGGGCAGCAGCAAACAATCCCAATCACCTCAGTAGCCCTGGGGTGGTCTTGAGATTCTGAAGGGCAGTAGCTTTGACCCTCATCAGCTGCTGCACCCTCCTGGGCTTGTGAGTTCCTCTGACAATGGCTTGGTTGAAAAGAAATACTGTTCTTGTTATTCCCTGCTACATCTTCTCCTTACTCCTCCCCAGCTGTTTCTAGGTGCAGCCTCCTGTTCCTCAGAACATCAACCATGTTTGTGGTAGTTGCTTTTTGCTTCTGTTTTGCATCAAAGAAAGGTACAAATAAGAAGAATCAGATAGCAGGCTGAATACACTCTGAAGAGTGGATATAGGGAACAGAAGCAAGAAGAGTGTAGTGTGGAAGGCAAATCAAATGCCAAAGGAACTGTCACTCTGCAAAGCAACTGTGGAAATCCTAACGTGCAAATTAAAATAATCAGTGACTGCATACCAAGTTATTTGACAAAAAGTGACTTTTGGGAGGTAGGGGTGCAATTTTTTGTGGTTATTCAGACCTGGTTGGATGCATCTCAATTGGATTTAGAGATCAACTACTTGTGTTAAACTGTAGATGCTCAAATTCCCTTATTTTACTTTTCAAAACAGGTTTAAAATAACAGCTAGAATGAATCTTAATGGGTTAATTCAACTCTTTACATATAGATGAGCTTGAACCAAACCTTGGAGTCAAACATCTGTGAGCTTTGGGGAAATCCAGGTTCATGCTTTGCAGCTGAAGCTCATCTTTGTTTTAAATACATTTTTGTGACAGATGTCAAAACTTCCCATGAGCAATTTCTCCCTGATTCCACACCCAAGTCAAACCAGAATAATAACTGCTGCTTCATTATGGAGCTTTTCTTTACTTGATTCTCTTGCATAGTAACTTATGGCCTTTTATTAAAAGGTTGTAATCCAAACTCTCCCTGAATGTAACGTGGATAATTCCCTGCTTATGCTTGAACTGCAAAAGATAATTAGTGTCTCTTCTTAATTGCTTGTCTTTCCTTTGCCTTCCCCCTACTTCACCTTGCTGCACTGAATTTTGACTTGGTATGAGTTGCAGCTGGGTATCAGATCTAAATATTTAGTAATTTGGTTTCTGGCCTGGTAACTTTGTTTTATAGCATGCTGTATAATGGAACCTCGTGGAACACGCTGATATAGGTTAATGTGGGGGACCAGGTGTGCGTGCCTGTTAATCACCTTAAATATCCGTTCAGTATCTCTTGATGCTATTGACATGTTTGTCCTATGTTTTTATATGCAGCAGGGAGGAGGACTAAGGTAAAACATATGAATTAATAGAGGAAGGCTGAAACTAGTACATAACCTTGGAATATCCCTTACGAAAGAGCAGTGAAACAAGTAAAATGGCAAAACCAAAGAACCTCTTCCGGATTATTGGATCTGCAGGTTAAATTCAAATTATATAAATGGATTCTCCTGTGTGTTTATCCATATTTACATATATGTGGCATATATACCAGTCTTTATAAGCCTACAGGATTCCAGGAAAACCTTACAGAAAAATGTACATCAATATGTAAGTAGTTACAGCACTAAACTGCACATTCAATAGCTCAGCCAACGAGACTGATTCAGTGCTTTTATTAGACGGGTTCCAGTTTTGTACTGCGGGGTGGAATCCAGGAGTTTAAACTATCAGGAAGGTACCAGTACCTGGAACACCGGAAGCAAAAGGATTTCTACTACACATTTCATGGTCTGCTGAAGCAGCTCTGCATTAACATGTTTTATGTTGGCTGTAGAGCCTAGCTAAGAACTAGCTGGTACTGCTGCTGCCACTTGCTCTCTCATAATTGCCTGTAACCATAATGTAAAGGATAGAATGAATGTCTGCAAGCATTAGCTGGTGGCAGTATCAGACTCATTTGCAGGAAAATTGTAGCTACAGAGAAGGGCCTATACCAGCTGCAACCACAGATCTGTTTTTTGTTGTTTTGGGTTATTTTCTAGGTTACCACACTTTTACCTTTGTAAGTTAATATGGCCTCCATCATCCTTGCACCTGAATGCCTTCCACATTGCAATATTCTTATCTTCACAGCCACCTTGTGATGTGAAGAGATACTTACATTCCCATCTCCCCAAAGATACATTCACTAGGATCACAGAGGAGATCTTATTGCTGCCATTCATTGTCACTATTTGCTCCTCTGTTATTTAACTCTTTATTTGATCTGAAATATTTTCGGTTGTTCCCTTTAATCATTTAAAGTATTGTTTACTCTCTTCCTCCTTTCCCCATTTTCAGGGTTTATTACCCTGTTTGAACTTGGCTCTTTGGAGCGTGCACTGAGTAACATTCTAAGACATTGCCCATTAAAGGGCTTCAGCAGCAACTGTGCCTGTGCATTGGGTGGCATAAATGAAGGTTTTCTTCTAAACGCAGGTACAACAAGCAGGATTGTTAAATCCAGGTCCTCAGGGCAGGGTTTCTAAGAGCACAGTTGTGTCAATTTAATTAAAGTGTGATTATCTTCTTTTTTTTCTGTTCTTCCCTCCCCCCTTATACCAGGCTCAAGTAAGATAATGCAAAACTTTTGGTGGGCATTGTTTTGACTTAAATGGGGCAACTATTGATTTAGCTCTGTCAGTCTGGAAGAACAGTTGCTGTCAGCAGATTACCTTACCCTCCATTTATAGAGATAATTTTAATCAGAGATTAATTATTTCATTCTATTTTTGAGTATTTGCAAGAAATACAAGTATTTCATAATCTTCTTTTTTTCATTGCACATTTCTTTTTATCTTTATGGCTTGTTTCTAATAGCAAATATATTTTATTGTCC
The DNA here is from genome assembly GCA_013397845.1 of Melanocharis versteri. Classification (NCBI taxonomy): domain Eukaryota; kingdom Metazoa; phylum Chordata; class Aves; order Passeriformes; family Melanocharitidae; genus Melanocharis; species Melanocharis versteri. The sequence continues at coordinate 465,644 of VZTG01008979.1, read as the reverse complement.
TCATTGCAAAGGAAATCACCCACTCTTTATTTTGGCTCGTCTTCTGTAGGATCAGTCATGCTGGCAGGGTGACATACGACAACATTGAAAGTGCACAACATTTTTTCCAAGCAACTTCTTCACTCTTTTGGATCTAATTCCAAGCTTCTTAACGCCACAGAGAAAATATTATTAATATATTGTGATTCTTGGCACTCATTGAACATGCTGTTGGTGTTCAACAAGTGACTTTCCTTCCCCACATGGCATGTAGAGTTTCAGGGCCAGGTTCCCATTCCTCTGTGTACATGTCAGATCAATGTAAATATGATGAAGCCAAATAATGACATAGTTTTCCATAGTTTCTCAGGGTTAGGTGTTGCATGACTGCAATGAGAAACCAGCTCACAATGTTTGCCTCATCTGACAACTGTTTCCAGTAGCACTGACATAAGAAACAGGCCAAGAAGAGGCAGTGCTGAGCTCAGTGGCAGATCCTTGGCACTGCTGGGTTTGTGAAGGCTTTGCTTCCTTATCCTGTTCCTGCTACATCTTTAATTTGTTTAGCATACAGAAAGTCTCATTATTCTTAATAGGAGTTGTTGAGAAGTGAGTATGTTTGCAAGTCTGCCTGTACATGCTTAATGAACATGCTCAAGGGAAATCAAACATTTGGGATTCCTATTGAAATTCCTCGTTGAACCCCAAAGACTTTTTTTAAGCAGAAAGAACAGTTACTTCATGCAGAAACTATGTTTTCTATGTGCCTTGCTCTTTCTCCCTGAATCCCTTTCTCAATTGCTATGTGAGCATATTTTCACAGTTTTTTTAACATATTTTATCTGTATCCTACTGCCAGTAGAAAAATAAAACTATATGGCAAAATCTGTATGTGGTGTACCACTGGTGCGACTCACTCGAGCTACTTCCATTTAGGAATCCATGATAGGCGCTGGAACTACCCATTTACACCACAGGAAAGTACCTATCTTCTACTACATGTTCCAGCAACTGACATAGTTTTACTCAATTTGGTTTTTGTGGGTTTTTTTGCCATCTAGCATAGATGGTAGGGTTTTTTCTGATCAGGACAAAAGGCCTCTCAAGTTATAGATCCTCTATGCTGTACCACTTTCCACAGAGTCCATATTTTAGCTCATGGGAATTCATCATGATCCATGTCCCGATTTTCCTCCTTCTGCATTAATTACTGGGAGAAGAGGAAAGAAGGGCATCTTTCTCACTTTGTGCTGGGCTTGGTGAGTTTCCAGTATGATTCCTAGGTGAGCAGTAGTCTCCTTTCTCTGTTGTGTCTACTATGTCCTCATAGCTGGAGGTAATGCCAACCATTTTTCTCTTGTAAAACTTTTGAAACCTGTAGCAAGATCATTAGTGGCCAGTGATTCTGTAAAGATATCAAAACGGTCCAAGTGATATTGGATGCTATGGTAGAACAACAGAAATGAGGAACCCCTGCCTCCTCAAACAGATTGGAGCCTTGCCTGGCTGTTCTCTGCATGGCGATCGCTGCAATTGCCTTGTTCTGACGTGGCCAAAATGACCAGGAGCGTTCAGCTGGGAAAACATCTGTCTCCTGGCTTCACGCATGAATCACTGTCTCTGCATACCTGCCAGAAGCACCTTTCTTCAGGGTTTACCTGTTCTAATGGTGATCTCAGTGGAAAGCATGAGTCACTTCCAGTATTTGTGAGTCATCCAGCCCAGTCTTAGATAATAGCAACAGTGTTGTGGAAAAATTACGGCATGTAATAGAAAACTCTTGAATTAGTTCCATTAATTTTAAATCCATCTGTAGATTATTGTAACGGGGTGAAATATTCCTTGTGCTCTAGAAATTACTTTAATATTTTGTAGAAGTGTTATTATCTACAAAATTCCATAGACCTTTGATCTCACTAAAGCCCTAGCTTTGTCTGGGGTTGTTTGTCACCTTCTGGGGACATCTTTCACAAGGAAGAATCACACAAGGATGTTTAATTTAGACTCCTTCCAACTTAACTTTCAGATGAGCTCCTCCTTCCTCCTGACAGGTTTACATGATCTTGGGCTGAAGTGATCATGCGTCTTTGGTTTTGATTTAAGCAGAGCTGGGATTTTAGCTTCAGACTCTTGTATGTATCTATCTCTGATGAAAATCTTGAACCACTTGACATATAACCCCTGAATTTAGTCTACCATTTTAGCTGTTCAAAGGGCTTTTCTTTTGCAAAGCCCAGCATATGGGTTTCCTGTTTGTTTTTTAATTCAAGCTGGCCTAGGAAAATTATAAAAGCAGACTGAAATAACAAAGCTGCTTCTCGTGTTTTACTTGTAGATCTGAGAAACGACTAAGTAAATGTCAGCCAGATTTAATTCAAAAAGAAAAACAGCTTTCTATCTTAGGTGTTAAACTTCACTTTGAATAATAATGAACCCCTGAAATTGCTGATAGGTAGACTCTCCAGCTGTAAAATAAAAGCAGGGGGCGTGGAGAGTAGGATCAGGAACTATTATTGTAATTGATGAATTACACAATGGGGAGCAGCCCTATATAGTTAATAACAAGTGATGAAATTAGATCTCTGAATCTAAAAACTCAGTTGTATCACTTGTCCTCTCCCGGGAGCATGGGATAGATGTGCTGGGTACTCCGCATCCTGGTTGCCCAGCGGAGCCCTTGGTTTGAGGCACGCTAAGTGTGCAGCACATCGTGTGTCTGTTTTAGCAGGTGAGTGGAAATGATGCACCAGAGTGATGGTGCCAGAAGTATGGTGCAAAAAAATCCCCCAAAACCTTTCTAGATACTGCTTTTTAAGCTGCTCGCATAACAGGCATTTAAAATATACAAGAGTACAACCGTGCTTTTCTTCTTTGCTGTTTCTGCCTGAAAAGGTAATCCTTCTCAGGGACAAATGAGGGAAACATTTAATTACTTTTACAAGAAAAGCAGCAGAGGTAAGCTATGAACTTTTTACTCTGTGTGTTTGTGTGCATATGAACACTTCATGGGGAGAAAAAAGGTCTTCTCATCTTCCACAGTTATTCATTACTTGTCTGAAGCTTGCCTAATTGCACTCCAAGAGGTTATCAATTCTAACAAAGCCGTCATTAGGGGATACTGATTTTTTTTTCCCAATCAACTTTCCCAGTGGCTCAAAATTGTTAATATTTATTAAAGGAAGAAAGTCAATGCAGAAGAAGAAAATCAATCTGTGAGCTACCAGTGAGGGGAAAAAATCCCTGTAAATGCTAGTTCTTGGTATTATTGCTAGCTATTCACCAGAAGTACTCTAATGGTGTCTCTGCCTCATTCAGAATAGTGTTTGTGATAAATGTGGTGCCCAGAGAAGGTCCGAAGACAATGGCAAAAATTAAAGACCATTTTCTTCCAGCTTGTTGCGTAGTCTAGGAAACTAGGTTATAACTGTGTCTGAGAATATTTTAGTGAGACAAATGCATTTTTTAAACTGTCAAGCCTAGCTTTGCTGCTAAACAGAGGAAGAGATAAGAGCTATCTTTTGAATACATTTTGATGGGAATCCTATAGGCTAGATTGCAGACATCATTCAGATTAAATTGCAGTTGAGTGTGTGTGTGCTTAAATAGTTTTGGTCATCCATGCCAAGGCTGAATTCAGTACAATGCGATGATTTTGACTCGGTGAGGACTTGAGGACTGGCATGTTTTCAGAGCTTTATATTCTGCTTTGACTGCCACATTCCTATCAGTCACTGGGTGTTGAGCAGTTAAAACCAATGCTTCTTGATTTGAAGTTCTCTTCCTGATTGTCATGGTAGATTTACAGTTTACTACATGCCATACCAAAAGGTTATATCCAGGGCATGATGTCCGTCTGTAATCATCCAGAAATACAGACACTGGGGTTTCTTCACAGCTGCGATAATATTACAGTAAGATGTAATGTGTGAGAGCAGTCATGTCAGCTTCATAGATCATAGAGTCCCTGAAACACGATGCCAGATCAGATTCCTAATTCTGTCCCCGTAGGTTTGAGTGTGTTCAAACTTTCAAAAACCTTCCATGGAGAAGTCTAGGGGAGAGGGAGAGTGAAAAGTAACCATTAAGAGTCTTTGTCCTCTTTAATCCTATCACCTTCATTAATAAGTCTCCCAGGAGAGTTCATACTGTGTCCCTAATCTCTTTGTTCTTTATGCCTTAGCTTTGCACTGTCTTCTGAAAGCTCTGTGTGTTTATTTACCTGTCTAGTTTTGGCAATTCCCTACAGTGCCATGTGTGATTATGGTAAAAACAAGTTCAGGAGAAACTCACTTAATACGCCCTTGTTTTTTCTGATTCGTAATTAATTTGCCCTGAACAGAAGAAAAATACAATCTGACCTTGCTCCCTGTTGGTTTTTAGGCAAATAGTAGATTTACATTATGGGAAAAAGTCACAGGGAAGAAAAATTGCAATTTTCCGTTGCATATGTAATTATTTTGCACAGCTTGTGAGAAGTGACATAGGATAAGAGAAGCTGAATACCAAGGCCAGTGAAAATCTCTGAATTTGTTTAAACTTCTAGTGCCGGAAGGTCAAGCTGTAAAGCAAACACATGCTGGCCTGTCAGGTCACTCCACAGGATTCCATGCTGCTAATTTTGCTTTTAAATGCCTCTGACTGATATGACTTCTGTTAATTCTGCCTCCTAAAGGTCAGACAGACACCCATCTCCTAAGTATTATATAACAGGATTTCCTGAATTCTAGACCAGGCAAAATGTTTTTGGATGGTGAGAAAACACCTCTTTTTACATTTCAAAAGGCTGAATTCTAGACTGAGTAAACAGATAAATCTTTTCCAGAAGTAGTAGGCCTTACATGTGTGATAGTTAGAAGGAAATGTTATTGTACTTTTACCTCCTTTCCTAAATCAATGCCATTTTGAACAGATTCTGCCACTTTGGCTGTCTGGATTTGATAGTTTTGAGGTTTCTCTCTCAGTGGCTCTGCCACAAGATCCATCCTTCTTCATCTCCCTGATTTTCCCCCTGGTGCAATTTGGCTCCCCCAAGCTGGCCAGCAAGGCCACTTGGGAGCTCTGCCAACTCCTGGCACAAATATCCTTTGCAGTCAGCCCTTTGCCTAGCAGGAATGAACCCATCATAAGGATCCAAACACCATGAAGTTTCAAGTATAATTTGCAGCATAAATTCAGACTTGCATGTAGCTTTGACTTCTTTCTCATGATTATGACATCTGATTATTTTTACACAAGGGCTGCAAAGCACCAATCTTTTTTTTTGTCTAGAGCTTGATGTATTTAACAGCTTGGAGAACGAAAATAATGCCAGCTACATCTGTACCTCTTAGCCACGTAGAAGATGTGTAACACTCCAATACAAACATAGGCATCTGTATCTGGAAAATATGTTCAAAATCTCTCCTGAGAAAGTAGCAGTGCACAAGAGTTAAAGGGAAAATCCTTTAAGCTTAAGCAGTTCTAATCAAAACCATTCAAAGCACCCCGAAAAAATATTATTCAACTCATTTAAATTTTACCTGAGCATTGGCAAGCTTCCACAGGCCTGTCCTGAGCCCCACTGCGAATGGCTTTTGAATCTGGGAAGCACGTAGGTGTTGAAGCGGTGTTTGGATCTGCAACAACAGCACATGTTCAGCTGTGTAAGAGCAGAGCCGGAAGGATGAGCAACTTAATACTTGGTTCTCCTTGCACCAAGACATGTGGGAAGATACTTCTGTTTGAATTTACTAGTGAAAAGAAGGAAATATTGCTGAGATTCTGGGAAGCTTCTGCCTGGAATTCGAAAGGATGATGCTCTCTGGTAGACAAAAAGCAGAAATATCAGCAAGCTCTAAAGGAGTTAAGTCATCTTGTCTGGCATGAACTCAGATTTACTCAGTGTGGATTCATCTCTGCTCAGCGAACCCAGGGGAGTCAAGTTGAGCACATTCCTTAGCTAACACAGTGTAGTATCTCACCTCACAGACCAACAGGCAGAAAGGTCCTAGCAGTCTAGCATTTTTCCCTTGTCTGCCCGACGTTAAAGTGCTTGTCACCCCAGAGTTTAACAGTGGGAGTCTGTTCACTCATAGGACCCCACTCGGGCAGCACAAATTTTCTGGGATGGATAACAAGAGTTTCTCCTCCTTTCCACAATAAACCATTACTTAGGTTGACTATCCCTTCCCATTGCTCCCATCAGTAGCCAAGTTACATGAACTATTGTATGACTAAGTTTTAAAGCTCCTTTCTGCAAGCAGGAAGGTGTTTGTGATTATCTTTGACTTGGGGATATTGCTTCAGTCACTTTTTAAGAGGTCTTGAGAAATCAGGCTGGAATTTCCAAATGTTTGTTGGATGAGAAGTGTGATGGCTGGTAAGGTTACTGAGGACAAAGATTGCTGCACTAGGGAGCATCTGAGGACCTAAAGGTTAAATCCCCACTGGCTGTAGAAGACCAACAATGAAATCCCAACAGCTATATTGTAGGTCATCTTTCATAAGACTATTGTGCAAACCAACCACTTTCACAGCAGGGTATCTTCGACTGCATTCCTCCTTAGCAGTTGTTTCTGAGTGGGTTCTGTCTCCCTTTCCCCTGCGGAGGACAAGCTGAGGTGCTTTGTGCTCTCACCTGAAAGTGACTGATCCTTCTATTGCCACAGACTCCAAGCTATGCATTGTGCTTCTGAAGGTGATGAGAAACACCAGTGCTTTTCACCCAGAGACTAAAATCTTCACACTGCACTATTCACCATGACAATTTTATGGTCCGGCTATGGGCAATTTGCCGATGTGGATTAAATCGTTAGTTTTATTAGAAGTCCCCCTTCTCAATGGTTTAACATTTTATCCATGAAAGGATTGTTTTGATTTTCCTTTAACTCTGGCCAAGAATTAATGTATGTGTAAAGTTCCAGCAAATGTGTTCTGTTTTTCCTCCAAGCTGCCAAGTGTGAAAGGTTTGCCACAGGGAACAAGCAGCATGTGGTGTCTGGTCAAGGCACCGGACTGAACGCCTCAGACAACAGAAAGATGATTCCAAAGCAACATTTAATCTTCACAATCCCCAAACTTCTGGGAAACTTAAATTTAAAGTCCCTTTGTTGCAACCAACTCCCATGCCTCTCCAGAGTGGGGTCATCCCCGCTCTTACATATCTAAAGGTCTTGTGATTTGACACAGTTTGGGATACAAACCAGCACAAAATACAGTTCGTGGCTGGGTACCTCCTACAGTTTGATGTGCCTATGGAATCTTTTAATTTCATTGCTTCTGTAAATATTAAAAATAAAACTTGGTTAATGTAAGATTGTATGCAGCTGATAGCTGATGCTGAAGCCTTTGAAAAAGAATTGGATAGGTTGCTGGGAGTGCTACATTGAGGTCTTACTCCTGAAGAAAATATTAATCAGCTTTCTCAGGCTGCAGACACATCACAGCCAGCTACAGTCTGATTACCTCCTTCCCAGATTTAGAGCAATCCTCAGAATGCCACGGGAGGACGGACCCTGCCAAGCTCAGTTTGGCTGCCTTGCAGCACGCTGGAGCAGACAGCACGCCCAGAGCCTGTCATCTGCTCACCAGCTGCCAGAGACCCCCAGTGCCATCTGCCTCCAGCCAGGCAAAGGCCAAGGGGGAACAGAGCCCATAGGGGCAGGCAGCCCCAAAATGCTGCGCTGTGCATCACTGAAAAGCATTTCCTCTCAAAATCAGTTGGTAAAAGCCTTTGTGGGGGAGTCAGCACATGAATGAGCGAGCAAAAACACTTATCAGAGGTGGTTCATACAGATGAACTACTTAGAAGGAAAACAATCATGAGTAATGTCTTGATTTGAAAGGATGCAGAGCCTTCCCACACACAAGACTTAAATGAACCTCCACAATGACAGAAGTAACTATGTTCCTGTTACCCATTATAGATTTTGCTTTGGTCCATGAATTTGGCATAATGGCACTCTCTGTTGATAACCAAAGGCTGAATTGATCACCTGACGCTGCTCTCTGGCCATTTGGACAGGTAGCTCGTTGGTCAGGAGCGCGCATCCTTCCCTAGCCATAGCCGGGGGTGGCTGGAAGCTGCTTCTGTCATGGAGGGTGAACGAGAACTCTCGCAGGGCTTGCTGCACCCACCGATGGTAAAGGCACCAGAGGAGGTAAAAGAGTTGAGAGGGGCTCTTCAGGGTAGGAAAAAGGGTTTATGCTGGGGTGACAGGGGTTCAGGAGCACACTAGGGAACGAGGAGGGAAGAGCGGAAGGTGAAGAGCCCCGAACAGGGTGTTACAAAGGGTTTTATACAGCCGAAGAAGGGGAAGGGATACATTCAAAATGTCCAATCGGGACATGGAAAAGGGGCAGTACATAGGCAGGAATAATCATATATAACCAATAATAACAGCAAAGGGCGGGGAGGAATAACAGGGAGCCAACCAGGAACCGAGTAACAATGAATTCTCTAGAACATAACCAAAGTTGGGAAAACTGGGGAGGAGAGAAGAGGAACCAATGGGAATACAGGGGTTAGCATAATTAACATATGTGGGGAAAAGCCTTCTGGGAGCTATGAGGATTCTCGCCCTAAGCAGAAGGGCAGGGAGATGTTTCGAGGTCCGACCAGCGAACGCTCTTTGGGAACTTTGCCTGAGCCCGCTCCGGCAGTGCAGGGTAACTGTGAACCACCGCAACAATCATCCTCCAACATCACAGTATTATGATGCCAGTGGCACTGGCATCCTAATACTGAGTTAATGGCATTTTAGGAATAGCTTGGCAGGTCAGACTGGCTTGTGGCTGTTGTCCAACTGAACCTTGGAGTTTTAGATACTGCTGCTCATATGTGTAGCATCTGTCTGTCTGATTTAACTTCACTAGCATTAACATGGGCCCTAGTGACTACAAGCACCTTTCCGTTTGGGGTTGAATTTTCTGTTTAGCAGGGCTGTGTAGATACTGTAAGATTGAATGTAGCATGGGTTTGTCAGTACTCCCTCACTCATCCTCACACAGAAACAGTTTTTTCTGATAGAATGTCCTTCTAAATTAAGCCGGGTATAGCGCAAACCCTTCTGACTTTATTGTTTATGTCTGCTGCTCTAATTGTAGCTGAACAATATATTTTACTATTTGCTGGCAGTTCTCTTATAAATTGCTAGAAGAGCTCACTTCATTCAGAAGATTGTCATTCAAAGTTGAGTCTAAAAGCTATTTATTTGAAAACAAAGTTTCCAGATGCTTTCCTGAAATGAAGTACCACGTTTTATTTAAAAAAAAAAAAAAAAACCTGGAAAAACACTGAATTCTGGCTTGTGGCAAATTCATGGCATAATGTTTCATTCCTCTTTGAAACATCAGCAGAAGAAAGGCAAATGCTCATCTTAGTGTTTATGTTAGCACTTCAGGCTTGGAAAGGCCTGTGAGCAGGGTAGCTAGAGGTGGCTGGGGGTAGGCTGGCAGAACAGGGCTTGTCAAAGTGTGCACATCACCAGCTAGGCAAATCCTAAAGGGATGCCCCAATTCAGCCCCTGCTGACTGAGGAAAGCTACCAGGCTGTTAAACATCCTTTTATGCATTCAGGCTGTGCTGATGACTGTAAGATAGTCACCTGTTTTACTGAAAAAGGAAAAAACAATACTGTTTTTCAATGCTCATCCTGAGCACATCTTGTTCCCAGTGGACTAACAAGACCAGATAACCAGGGTCATCAGCCAATGACCAAGAAAATGCCTTCTTCCAAAAATGTTTATTATTCCTTGTAATGGCTACCTCAGCTTCCCTGAAGGGAAGAGGCCTGAGACTTTGTAGGCAGACACATTTCTTCTGAAGATGCTAGACCTAATGGCAGTTTCAAGAGTACTTTCTGTAGCAGGTCTTGATTTATGCATTAGTTAAATTGGACACAAAATTTGTGACAATAGAATAAAATTCATTAACAATCTTTCCTGATTTTTCTCGTGGCTGGATACTTCCTTACATCAGGCAGATACCCTGGCATGAGAGTAGAATGGTAAAGCCTTTCCTCTTTGGCCCTCCCTCAACCTTTTCCCCCACTCCTCTCAGTTGCTGAGTACTCATATCTGTTTCCCTCTTTGTGGAAGAAAAGGGCAAGGTTGAACCTATGAATTTTGCTGAATGTAAAATGAAAGTCATTCGTGTGTGAAGAGCAGCCATATGATATGTAAATCACAAAATCACCAACCATGTAGGGCACAGCCTGAGTTTGTCATGGCTTTGGAACCAGGAGGAGATTTCAGTAGCTGGGAGGAGAAGAACAGATGACCATCGCTCCCAAAAGGAATGTGTGTGACCAGTTTGGTCCAGGGGGCAGAGATGCCAGCCAAACTGCAGCAGAGGAGGGGATGCAGGCAGGAGTGGATCTGGATCATAGAGACAGCTTGGCAAAGTTAAGGCCTTATTAATCTGTTTTACAGGGGTTCAGAGAAATGGAGATTCAAGAGGAAATGTGCCAATATTGCAACTAGCCCATGTTACTGTTCTTACACAGGTTGTTGCTTGGTTGTAGCATTATAAAGTGTTTGTGTGCTAGTGTGGGTAAGGGCTCAAGAAATGTGTCATGCAGGGATTGCACACCACAGGGGGAGACAGGGTGGCAATCCAAAGCAGACACATTTCCATATCTGGGTACAAATCTCTTGCATAAAAACATTGATCTCTCTTTACCTGTCATGGAATTTGCATAAACGAGTGTCTATTTCAGAATGGCACATATTTTTATCTTACCAAACGTTTACAAACAGCAGAATACACATTTAAGGCAGCTTTAAAAAGAGACTTAGCCAAACACTGTTGTATATGGGTCCTGACAAATTCTGTGAGTTGACAGTATCTCTAGTCTCACTTGTTGAGATAATGAGGAATTTTACTGAAGTTGGTTCAGTTAGTATGATGAAAACAAGCACCAACAAGTAGTCATACTCTTCACTCCTCTTCCTTCTCTCTTTCTGCTTCTTTCTGAAAATAAACCAAGAAAAAGCCCTCCTAGATATTTTTTAGCACTGTTAATGTTTATACGAAGATGAACAAGCCTCAACATTGCCCATACTGAGTAAGTGTTAGAGTCTTGGCTGCTATTTGCAAATATTTTTTACTGCCCTCTGAGTAGCCATAAATGCCCTAGTTTTCTGAGGTCCCTGTGTCTCAAGGCTCCAGCTGATGCTCAAAAAATGCACTGCTTTGTACGTCTGAGAAGCAGGTTATTTATTCAGACAACAATTTCTACAGTGACAGATATCAGACAAGCTTATTTATTTAACATGTTTTAGACGTCCGAGATAGCTGATGAGCTCGCTCTCTGGCCACCATCAACTTTGTCCTTGGAAAGGCAGTAAAGGCTCCCACAGAAGTATGTGGAAAAATGATATAACTCTGCACACAGTCAGGCTCCACATTTTGATACCTATCTTGGAGAAGAAGATGGGAATGGAGGCACTGTGCCTCAGGCTGCTCAAGTGTTCATAGCCAGGCACTGCCCATGTTCCTTCTACAGGGCTTGCAGAAGAGAGAAGGAGAGGGAAAGGCCCCACAACCAAAATCTGTTTCCAAAGATCTGGTTATACAGATTGACCTGGCAATGGCTTCCTCCAAATATATGAATTAATCTTTGTAGTGGTCACCTCAGCTTGCCTGACAAGAAGAGTTCTGGGGCTTAATAGCCATATGTGTTTCTGAAGAGGATGCCACAGCTAGTGGCAGTTTTAAGAGTACTTTCAGAATGCGCCCTGCTTTCTGCATTGAGTTGCACACACAGTTGCAACAGTGGAATAAAATTCACAACTAGTTTTTTTTCATCTCACCACCACCACAGTTCCTAGAGACAGAGCCATCTGTGTCTAGATATGTTGGTTGGACATGCAGAAACATCCACATATTAAGTAGTGTGGGATCAAATGGAGGGCAGATAGTGAAATCCTTCTGAAAAGAAACAGCCTGTCAGTGACTGAACAGTTTTAAAGCTCCCTGTAACCGTACTGAACAAAGAAAATGCCTCCAAGACGTTTTCATCCAGCTCCTGATAAGATAGCATGCTGTGTGTTATGTTCAAATGGATAATGTTTTCTCCTGAGTCAGCTTTTGCTGAGGAAAAATAGTTACTTCCATTTTTTCCTTGGAGCAACTCAGATGGAAGGAATGAGATTTTAGCATGTCTGTAGAAAAGGGTGGGGTGTCCTAAAGAGAAGGCTAAAATGGAAAAATTGACTCCCTTGAATTGAAATGATTCCATTATCATTTGGATATGATATAACTTGGCAAATTCCTTCTGCTTTCATAATCCTGGGAATTGTTAAATTTCTCACTGTAAAGGAAAGAATTGTAGGACAGAGTTCCTTGAAAATCCCAGAAAGGTCTTCACAGTAAATGTAAGCAAATCATGGCTTTAAGTTTTAAATTCTGGCTTTTATTTGAGGGGGAGAATAAAGGTCACCCAAGAGATTTCTCAGCTTTCCACTCTGGAAGAAGGAATTCTTTGGTGGGCCTAATTTTTCTAAAGCATCAGCTAGAGTAGGAATAATTAGGTCTGTCTGTTTTCATACTGAGCATTGATGATAGCCTCCCTCTTCTGATCATGGTTGCCTTTCTCACCAGAATTGTGTAGATGTGTAGGAAAGAAATTGTAATACCCATCTTCCTGTTACCCACTTGGGAGATGTGTCTTTCTTTGCAGTGACAGCAGATGGGAGCCACATCTAGTGGCAGCGGCTCTGAGGGATGCCCGTAGCAGGAACTGAGCAGAGGTCCAAGCTACAGAGAAGCCCCCTCACTTCTGCAGACACTTTTATCTCCTGTGGGTTTGGGGGTCAGTGGGACCAAGCTGGTAGTGCACAGTTTTGCTCTTCAGCTTCACAAATGCCTCTGTTAGTGCTGGTTTCATCAACAACATCTCATGCTGACTGCCTCCCTTATTATTTCTTCCCACTAGGGTTTCTGAGACAGCTGCTTACACCAAACTCAAAACAATATAAAATACTTTAGTCTCAATGACAGAATGAGTACCGTGTACTTCTTCAGGGGCCAAGAGTCTAAGGACCAATCCTTCATTACTTGATATGTAATTATTTTACATTCTTTTCAAATGCAGCAAAATTCAAGTCTTCAGAGAGAAGAATTTTGTAATTAAGAAGCTTTGAAGTGAGGTATAAACGAGAAGCCAGAAATCACAAGTACTTCAGTGCAAGCCCCCTAATAAAGAGCCATGTGGGAAAATTATAAGCCAGTCTAAGACTTCATGTAGCACTTGAATGTGGCCAAGCTCTAAGCATTCTCATGAAACAGAGGGAGATATAGGGAGTGAAAAGCTTTAGTTTTGCCCCATAGTTCTTCATCAGTCCAGAAGAAAATCCAGTCTCTCCTTGTTCTTTGATTAGTACTTTGGATTTATCTATGTGAATTTTCTTCCATGCAGCAGAAGAAGCAGCAGTGGTTCTCACTCTCGTTATGTATAAGTAGTGCCAACAGTATCTTCTGCCACTTCTGGCCTCTTTTGCATTGGTATCTGTCTTCTTAAATCAGACACATGTTGAGAATCCCAAGCAGGAGTTGCTAACGCAGCCTGTTACGCAAAATGCAGAAACAGAGCTGTAAACAAAACAGTGGAAGGAATTACCACAAGCAGCCTCCAGTGTGAGCCAACCTGCAGCCACATGTGCATGTGAGTGAGACACCGCTGTGAGTTTCAGGCAGCCCTCCCAGGTGCAGTGCTTATCTTTCCATCGTACGGATACACAATCAATAAATTACGAGAGAAATAGAAGCTAACTTTCACTCGTGTTGGTGTCATGGAGGGTACAGCTGGTGCATCAGAGAAAAATAACAGACTCTGGAAACTGGCAAAGTAAATGTGATTTCCTGCAAATAAAGTGAGGCCTCTGGAGTGGTAGAAGCCAAGGAAGAGCTGGCAGAGACAGTATCTCCCCTGAGGGATCCAGGAGTACAGCTGCAGTTGCAACTCAAACTTGCCACCTCAGAGCTTTGCTCCTTAGCAGTCAACTTCATCAGCAGTGAAAGATACCCCACGGTGTTTCGCTGCCTTCTGAAACAGACTGTTCGGCACACCTCTCGCCTCTGGAGTGGTGGAAGAGTTCCATGTTTCGGGATCAATTCTCTGAAAACCCATAGATAACAAAGCTGTAGCACACCCGTAGTGTACTGAAGCCCACCACAGCCCTTTCCCTGCAGCCAGCAGAAGCCAGTGACAACTTTCTGGCTGCATTGACTGGGTGGCTTGTACCCATTGTATGAGTCAGAAGAGAGCTGTGCTTATAAGGAAGCACAGTTTAGATATGATAAGAAAAGATGTGGCTGGGCCATGTTTCTGTGCCAGACAGGAGAGCTCTGCTGCCTCATCTGGCCACATAGGAACGAAGAGCCCTGGGTGCCTGGGAAGGAGCTCCAGGATGCCTCCTCTCAAAGGTGGCAACAGTGGTAGCTCTCAGCAAACTTCTTGCCACGGCAAAATGTTTCCAGCCAAATGGGAAATGAGTTTATCTGCCTAAGACACTACTATAGTTAGAAACTGAATTTCTTTACCTGCTTCTCCCTCTCCCTCCCTTACCCTTTGACATTAAATGGAGATTATTGTTGTACTTTGAAGTACTCCACGTGTGTCACTTGTAACTGACCAACCAAGAGGAATCACAGTCCTGGGCTGTATCCCAAAGTCTTAGCCATTTTATTCCAGAGTTACAGAAACCAAAAACAAGGGAGACATGTCTGTCTTTCCCCATCAGCTACCATTTCCATTTTCCCTCCCCTTAAGCCAGTTTATTCATCTAAAATATTCGCAAGTGAATTGCTGTTGATATCTTGGTGTCTTCTACTGCAAGTCCAAGTGATGCTACATCTCCTTTTCAGGTAAATCAAACTGAGCAGTTTTCCAGGCTTGGGCATCTGGCTCCTGCTGTGCTCTGACTTACTGAGCCATGGCTCTTGTCCATCCAAGGGCCTCAGTCGTCTCGTTACTCAGAATGTGAATATTCAGGAAATACCTCAGCACCATAATTTCTACTGCTTACTTGATCATCTAACCCATTCAGCGCTTTTCTTCTTTCATCTGCTCTCCCAAATCCTTTCATGATTCCCATGTACATGGATCTCCTGTCCCTTCCAGCAAACATCCATATATCTGCTTTATCTGTTTTTTAACAATATATTGAGCAACTTTCTGCTTTTTCATCAACCTTTGATCATATTTTTCCAAATAAAATTAAGCAGATGGCAGTACTGTGCTTTTTTAATTTGTTTGTTCTGCTTCCTGCCAAGAGTGAGATCCAGAGTGACACCGGTTAGGTGTAGGTTGGGTTCAAGAGCATCTGCATGTCCCCTTGAGGATGGTGCAAAACTGGCAGGATCAATGTTAGCAGTGCAGTTTGTCTGTATGTCAGGTAATCCATCTTTTTTGACAGCATGGGAAGATGTCTGTTTAGGGACCTATGCTCTGGATTCTTTACTTAATTACGCTTATCAACTCTCCTTCACCAAAAGTAGAGCATGTGACAAGCTTGGGAAGAGGTGCCAAGCCATTAAGACTGTCTAAACAAGTTCAGAGCTGAAATTTGATTTCAAAAAGTTCTGTTCTAACGTAACAACCTTAAAGAAAGCTCTTCTATGGTTTGGGTATAGGGAAGCTATATGCGTATGTGGCTCAAAGACCACAAAAACAGATCACTCAGCATACATCTCTCATCCCTATCTTCTAGCCCTAGAAGATTTTAGAACAGTCTGTATAATTGTAGTTTTCAGAGCTTTTAGAGAAGGACCCCTGAATATCACAAAAATGGCAAAAAATTGCATCATAGAAGCAAAAAAATGGCCTCTCTTATTTTCCAGTAAGTCTGAGTAAAACCCTTAAATTCCCTACCCCTGCTCTCTTGAATGTTAAATAGTAGTCGGGCAGGCTGCATACTGGTCTGTGTGGAAGGATAGAAACTGAAAGAACAGCACTGGAAAGATGATTAACTGAACACTTGTTCTGAAAACTTGCTCATTATTTTAGAGAAGTGCAGGAGATGCTAATTTTAAAGTGCCAAGAGTTTTGAGTGGGCAGCAGAAAACCATAAAGTAAGCCAACAGAATAGCATTAGAT
The DNA here is from genome assembly GCA_013397845.1 of Melanocharis versteri. Taxonomy (NCBI): domain Eukaryota; kingdom Metazoa; phylum Chordata; class Aves; order Passeriformes; family Melanocharitidae; genus Melanocharis; species Melanocharis versteri. The sequence goes on along the minus strand of VZTG01008979.1, from coordinate 449,587 downwards.
AAATAAGAGATATAATGCATTGAAGAATAACTTGCAAAGTAGATTTACTTTAAGCTTAGGTCTTGTTAAGAAAGAGATTCGTTTGGTGATTTGGCATCTGATGAATTAGGAGAGCTCACTTGACTAGCACCCCAAGCCAAGTGGCTGGTAGGTGAAAGATGAGACAGGCCTGCCTTCAACTACTGATTGACTCAGTATAGAAACAGTATTTTAAGTGTATGAAGTTTCATTTGGCTGCTGTGCACAGCCGTGCTGTGTCGATTGTACAAACTGGGTCAGGATGGGTGTTTACACATGGGCAGGATTTCAGGTCATGCTTCCCGTTAGAACAAGGCCATTATCTCAGTTTCTGGTACAAAGCTAAAAACAGTCCAGTAGGTGTCAAATGTTAGGTCCCTGAGGTCAGGAAATGAGGCTCAGCAACAGCTGTAACAGGATGCTTGTAGATGAGAAACCTCTAGGTTTTCTCTCCATCACATATGTCAAAATGCCCTTACACAAAGCCTAAAAAATGGATCCTTCTCTGAGGTACTGCCTATTTTAAAACAGTATTCTCTAATGTGATAGAGTTGCCGTCTGTCCTACCTGCTGAGTCTGCTGATGAGAAATGCACTTTGCTTCTACTGACTGCCAGCAGCTCTTTTGCAAACCACTAACTCCCAAACTCTAACCAGCTCCATGTGGCAAATCTGCAAAACCAGTGTCGGTGAACAAGTTCTTCTGAGGCCACCACTCAGTCTGCAGCACCTCGTGACAGGTGGCCAGACAGAAGGACCTGGCTCTTGGTCATCAGTTCAGAGACCTGGAAGCAAGAAGAGTGATGATCGCAAACTTTGTTGTCTTCAAGATTACAGTACCCCAGAACATCAATTTAATAGTCACTTTTCAAAACTGTGGCTTTGTCGCTTTTGGCCTCCCAAGCCTGATGTTTTGGTTTTGGGTTTTTTTAAAGAATAGAGAGAAAATGCACCTGCACTGCCAAGCACTAGGAAGGTTCAAAATATGGTTGTGGAGAGCCTAGCTCATGTGCATCCATGCATAACCCCCAAATGTAAAAATTATGTACTGCACAGTGTGTGTGAAATACCAGACCTCCCTCCAGGGCTGTCAGTGTGGTTCCAAGGCTGTCAATGTCTTCAGAAACCACAGCCATCACAAATGCCCCATTATTCAAGGGTTAGCTGGTCCCACAGCTGTCACTGTGAGTGCCTCTCCTGGGTTCTGTCTACAAAGGATTCACTTGCCAACACCAGTCTTTCATGGAGAAGGGGACAGTGGGGTGGCAGGACCATCTGGTTAGTTTCAAAGGACAAAATCAGGGCCAGAAAGTAATTGCAAGTGTGTTACAGGGAAGATGTAGCATAGGGCCATTTTGCAACCCCGTGAAGAGAGAGTGGACCAAGCTGTGCTCGTGGCTACACTGAAATTCTCTGTGAAGAGCTTTATCTTCAGTGATGATACTCGGAGGTTACACTGTCTGAAAAAGGTAAATATAACTTCAATTTCTATGATATTCTGTGGTGACATTGAAGATATCATTTTCTGTATGTGTATGTAAAGCTATATAAAACCTTCACAATAAAAATGAAATGTAAAAACTATTACAGCAACAGAAATTAAAGCCTGGATATTTAAAACTCTATGTCAAAATTCAGGATCATGACAGAGAAGCCAGACTTTGAAAAATGTTAAGCCACTCACAGAAGTCAGTGGACAAGCTTAGTACTTTTACTTCCTCAAGTACACAGCTCTGATTTATATATCAAAAGACATTTTCTGGAATTTCAACCTAAATCTCAATGGTTTCAGGGGGAACGTGCTTGCTTGGTAACATAATTTTAATCCTATATCTTATACCCTCTTGAAGCTATAGGAAACATGGAATAATAACACAAATCACCACATACTGAAGTCTGACTTTTCTCATGGGTGCTATTCTCACAAAAATAGTGAAAAAAAAAAAAAGAGATGAAAGCAAAATTTTAGTGCGTAATTGTTTTGCTAAAGATTTATGTCTTATTTCTTTGGGAAGGACCTAAACATTTCAAAAACCTAAACATTTTATTTTTTGACAAAACCACCCATATATATAGATTTTAAAGATATTCAAGTTTAAAACATCTAGAAGATAATTATTTCAGCTTTTCAGAATTCTCCATAGAAAATAAACTTTTTGCTTTCATCCACATTTGCCCATTTGCCTGGTCTCTATAAAGAACAAGAGAAGTATACTTTCATGCTCTATGCTAGCACTCTGGTGCCGAAGTATTTCTGCTATTTCGTATAAAATACACAATTAGGTTTTTTTACATAAACTTCTTGGAGTTTATTGCTTGTAAGCCAGAACTGAAGACAGTAGACATTATTTTGTTTTGAGTTGCTATATATTTTGACATTTGTCTAAGGGGATAATTCATGTAGCCCTGTAGGACTGTTGTTTAAATTCCAGCAGGAAATATGTCTTGTTTTGAAAGACAGACTTGTTTAAAATCACAGATCTAGAATAAGAAGCCAAATAATAAGGCCAAAAAAGGGAACAAAAACAATTCTTACAAGACGGACCTCTAGGCTTAGAATTGCCTGATGTATGAGCTGTCAGAAATCCAGACTTCACCATGTGCAGATAAATATTTTGTAAAATCCCAAAGTTAGGACTTTCTTGGCAGTATGTATTTCCTGAGCAGCTTTTTGTAAAATGTAATCCCTTACAATTGTAAAAAGCTTTCAAAATGTTGCCTTCCTGCAGCAGAAGTAGAAATGCCATGATAGGGCCTATTTTCAACATTTTGCTTGTGTTGGTATGGTCACTATTTCCTCGCCATTTCTAAAGCTAATAAAGCTGTGGATCCCTTTGGTTCAGCTGTGATACATGAAGCTCCTAAACATTTTTGTGTGTCAAACTTATTGAGTATTTATGAGGTAGAATACAGCATCTGAAAACTTTGGTGGATCAGTCGCTAGAGAGGCGGATTCCAAGTTCTGGGTACTCTGTGTAGGAGGATAACATGAGTGATGAATGACCTACAGTAACATGAGAAACAGTTATGAGTTTTAAGACTCTATGTCCAAATGCACTCAAGACATCTTTAGGTTTTGCTCATGTCATTTATTTGTGTGGAAGGTTCACACCAAGCCAGGAAGGTAAGTATCAAGCATTTGGAATACTTTAAAATCAGTCCTGTATATTAAATCAACTTCCAATTAGGGGATTTCTTTCACAGGATCTAGGACATTAATGAGGAACACCTTTGGTCTCATTGTGCTTTTTCTTGGGGAAACTCCTTATTGCGGTTTTCCTAGTAGGAAAGGGTTATGGAGAAGAGGAGCTGGACTTAGGAGGCTTGAGGCCACCCCAAACCTGCACTTAGGTGGAGTATAGCAAGGCCTGGTCTCTGAAGATGGTTGGCCCACACTGCCCTTCACCTGCCATAAATCTCACAGGATCATAACCAGCTGTATGCAAATGAGAGGTGTGGGTGGCAGGGACCGCAAAGAGAGAAGGCTCAGCTGATGTCTTTTCCACAGGAAGGGAAGAGGAGGGTGTCCTGCAGCTTCATGGTAGCTTAGCTTATACAAAGAAGGTTTGCAGCAGAAGTTATATGATGCCTCTCTGGCAAACAGAAGAGAGGCTTGCCAGCATATCTTGTGGAATTCTGTAGTCTCTAAGATGCACGTCTTTCCACTGGATTAAGAAGATCTGTGTACTCCAGCTCTGTAGTATGTGCAAAGCCAGGAAATGGAGATGCAGCTGCAGTGAGTGCTAGTTAGCTCAGAGCACAGAGCATTAGCCCAGTGGCTTACTAGCTTCCTGCAAATCCTTTAGTACACCGTGGGCCTAGAAGTGATGCCATGAGCAGTAACTTCATGGTTGTGTGGACAGCTATTCACTCTAATGCTAGGGAATGCTATATCAAGTTCTGTATTAAAAATAAATAAACCTTTTGCATTCACTCCTCCAGCAACATGACTGCTCCAGATCCTCTCTGCTCTGCTTGTTAGAAGCTTTGTTTCCCATTTGAGATGTAGTTACGGCTCATTTATGCTCAGTCTGAATTGAACACCAAGGGGAAATCAAGATACATGGTATATGCAGTGCTTGAGATGGACCGTAATTGTACTGAGGGAGCTGCCAAAGAGGTCTGCTCAGTGGACAAAGGTGTTGGGAGAAGGGTGGTGCCCTTGCAGTTGTGGGAGAATATTTTTCCATATAATCAAAACATAAGCCTGTAGCTCAGCTAGTCCCAGTGGATGGTGAGGGTAGGAAAGACTCTTGTCTTCTAAGCCAAATTTATAAAACTTCCAAATATCTTTTGCCTCTTAAGCTCAAGTAACAATAGGCTTCGTTTTCTCAGCTTCATCTCTGTTCACTGAAATGAGAAGTATTCGTTCCCCGGGGGAGAGCTGAAGCAAAGTAAAGCAAGCTGTGTGCAATTACTACTTTCTGAAAAGCAGGAGGAGGTGGGCCAATACAAATGGTAAGGTTCAGCTCTTGATAAGAATTTTTCGGAGCAGCACTGAAGGGCAAACCCCACAGCTCTAATCCAGCTAAACCACTCACATTCTGACCAAAAAAAGACTGAGCAATTTGTCTGTGAACTACAATTTCTTTCTCAATCCCTTTTCAAAAAAATTCTCTAACAGATAGCATTTTCTACTGCATCTCATCTTGCTGTAGCATTGCTGGTTGCCAGAGAAGGCTTCACTGGGGATAAATTGCATATAGTAAGTCAGTGGTGTTTGAGGATCAAGCAACACCCTCCACATACCCCAGTTTCTCCCTGCACTTGCACCGTTTGCAAATGCTTCCAGGTTTGTGAATTTTGCATCTCTTCTACCATTCCTGCCCCAGCACCCTGCCCTGCACGTGAATATCCACTAAAGTCTGTGAGGAGGGAGGAGTGCAGCGGAGGGGTTGTCACCCAAATTAATTTATGCTTCTGCACACAATAAGTTCATACTCTGGTGATTTAGAATATGGTCTTTACGGTTTTCCAGGATGGCTCCTAATTTCCATGTCTTGCTGTTCCTCTCACTTTCCCCTGGGCAGCCAGGCAATCCTGCATCTCTTTCTAAGGGGCATCTGGGCCAAGAAACACTCAGTATTTTTTGTGGAGGCAAATATACTTGTCCTCACACTGCACATCTCTGCAGGCATTGTTTCAGGACTTCCAGGCTGTCTGTGAGCTGGGATTTATCTGAGAAACTGTCTGTACTCAGCCTTCTACTGTAGTGGAGCTGCCTGTTTTGGGCATTTGCAAGGTGTCCTCTGCTCCACTGCCTGTCTTGCTTTGTTCTCAGGGGGGCTTTTAGCACCGGAGGGGCTTTCAGGTGTTTAGTGTGAAGTTGAAATCCTGCTGAAAAGTGTTCTTCCTCTCCCTTGCTTCTGAACTATTCTTCTCCTATCCATACTGTTGATGAGGATGGGTTTTGTTCTAGAATGGATTTGAAGAAGAACAGAGGTGTTTTACTGTGCCTTGGGGCTCTGTGATTTTAATGATTGCTGCCCAACATCCTTGCACTTTTGAGGAGGGGAAAAATGGGCTCCTTCAAGTTCTTGAAGGATGGCTAGTTTTGGAGTTAAATCATACAGCTCTGCAATTGTCAAAACACACATGTGTTTACTGAGTATCTTAATGTGTTAGGACAGTTTTTAAAAGGCCTCTACTTCCAGTCAAGCTGCTAGGGATAATTTCAATATACATTCGGAGTCCTAAATGAAAATACTGCTGATGAATAGTGCCCCTCACAGAGCTTATGATGGAGAGCAAGTTAAACTGAGTAGCTAGACTAAACTTTGTATAGTTCAGAGGTTCCTATTTAGGACACTAGATACTGCTTTCTTGCTTAATGGTGCCATCTTTCTTTATATAAAAACAAAACAAAACAAGCAACACTTGTTACCATAGTTATTAAGCTTTTGAGAAGAGAAGAAACAAATGCTGAAAAGGCAGTAAGAGCTGCTTCACACGAGGCAAACACTGACACAGCAACCTCACTGCTTACTCTGTATTCAAAGCACAGCACACATCCACAAAAACCTTGCTGCAGCTTACAAAAGGATGGAATATTTTATAAAAGGGATTTAAAGAAAACAAGAAAAGAATACATGACCATGCAGTGGTTAGTGATAACTGCTCCCCTTGGCTCCATGCTGAGCTTCAAAGCAAATATCTAAACCTTTCCAGCAAAAAGAAGTGTGATTGTTGAACAAGTGCATGTGTGGGAGGCCACTCTTCCTGTTACAGCAGGTATCCTTATGTTGTATCATTTCATTGTGAGGCCAAGAGTTGTGTGTTTGTTTTTAAGAACTGTAGTAATTACAGATTTAGAACTATTTGGTAATTTTTGTTAATAACTGGAACAATTACTTCATCGGTCTGATTCGTCTCTAACCCTCTTCAGCAAAGAGGAGTGCGGGACGTCCCCTCAACTTTCTGGTCTGGGCTACAACATTTCCTCATATAAGGGAAGGTGCAGTCTCACAACTCTTCTGGTGCAGAAGGAGCTGAACCTGGTTCTCTCACATGACAGATTATTAGACTGTTGAATTACTGCTCTACAAAGGCCTGGGAACATCTTCCCCACACGCACCATGTACTCTTTCCCCTCTAGCTATGCTTAGTTGGTTGGTGACATCGGGCCCTGGAGTGTGTCAGCTGAGGTGTATTTCATGGGCAAATGAGTTACCTCCTGTCAGCTGGGCTGGTGACTTATTACCTGCAAAATATGGGGTAAAATCCATGACCTTGTATCTCCTTGCTTTGCCAAGGGGGACTTGCCCACTGCCAACACAGAACAGCTGAGAATAAACGTCACCAAGAATCTTTCCCCTCACACTTTCAATGGGTTATCCTGAACTTTCTTACAGACTGATACTGATATAAGACACTGAAATGAGACTTGCATGTAGCCTCATAAAAATTGACCTTTTGTATAGAGAAATCGCTCTTCTCCCATGGCAAGGAATTCCTTTTCTGGATGGGGGATTTTTTTTAGTTCTTGCCAATAAAATATATACCATCTATGAAACTGAGCCTAGAGAATACACTCATGCTAAAGTGAGGATAGTTATTTTTTTTATTCCTCATAATTTAAAAAGAAATTTTGTGTAACTCTGCAGATTCCTTTAACTGCTAAGGCCACAGCTTTCCCATGCTGCTCCCTGAGTTGCTGCAGTAAAGCTATTTGTGAGGCTGGGCCATGAACCATATTACAAATTGATTTTAAAAAACAGCAGGGGAGGGGTAGAGGAGAAAACCACCCAGCAAGACCCGCTGGTTTTTTGCCTCTTAGAACTACAGAGAGAGTTGCACACTCCTATACAAAGTGAATATCCCATGGGCAGTAGAGCTGTTTCAATTCAGTGACTTTTTACAACCACTCCAGACTCACTTTGCATAGGGCACAAGAAGAAACCAGGCATTCAAGGAGTGAGGCAACAAAGAATTAGGGAAGAGGTCACAAAATCTGAAATAAATGTCATTGTGGGAAAATGATCAAAGCATGCACCCAGGGAAGATAGATGTAGACTGCCTAAAACAGCTGTGCAATTCTTTAGGGACTGGAGTTTTCACTGGATCTATGTTGCAATTGTTCTCATGGTTCATGCTTTCTAAATCCATAGCTTGCTCTGACTTGTAGTGGTGTGAACTTGATGAACTGCTGCTTGGGTCATTCGATATTTATTTCAGTAATTTAAACTTGGGGGTTTTTCCCCCCTCAATAAAATAAAACTGAAAAGAAACACTCCAGGCTCTTCTACAATACAAATTTAATCCCATAGATCTAAAGATCAGAACTGAATAACAAACACAGAAAATATACTTGAAGAGATTAAAAGGATTAAATAAATAGCTTTCTATAGAAATAATTTTTAAACCCTGTGGAATGTGATAGAAAACTGAGGTGCAGCAATGTGTTTGTGACCATCAAAGCAGTTCAAAAGGCTTAAGTGCATTCTGGAGGATTTTTTGAATGGGAAACTTGCAGGTCGCCTTCCTCTCAGTGCTGCAGTCCCCTCTGCTTTCTCCTTGCCAGCTGTCAAAGGAGTGACTCTCTTCCCCAAATCTCTGAGTGTGTTTGACTTGGTTTCCTGCTCCAATTTCCCAGCTGTTACTTGAAGGCCATTTTGAGGTTTGGAGTACCTTCTCTGTCTTCCTTCTTGAGCCCACAAAAGCCTCTGGGAAAACTGGGGCATTTGCCAAAGCATACAGGCTCTGAGGGAGTTCCCAGAACCGTGGCTGCCCTTGCAGAAACATCAGGATTGGCATCTCTGACCTTACAGTCCTGGGAAGCACAGTCATTTGGTTCGGTGGGGAATCAAGAGTATACCATGAATCTTTTTTTGTATGGGTAGGACTTGCAGCTTGTCTTGCTCAGGTCAGTGGCTCCATCTCTGCAGTGTGCAAATGGTTCAGCCTCAACAATCCCAGGCACTACACCCTGGCACTGTTGCACCCTCCACCCATTTCTCTCAGCCCCTACATTTGCTTGTATCCCTGCAAGAATGTTGAAAGTTTATTGGACCAGATGAAATTGAGAAAAACAGAAAGAAGAGTGCAGTGATGTTGCTCTGCGGTAGAACTTCTAATTTGTTATACATCCAAAGTCAGATGACTGTCTAACAGTGCAATAGGGTTTAGTAGCTTTTTAAGCTAAAGGGTGAAAGCAGATAGATTCAATTCCATGTGGGAATAGTCACCATTCTCTTCGCATTCAGTCATGGGACTAAGACACTGAGTGAAGTTCAGCAGATGAACAATTGTCCCTGTCTGAGGATCATAACCATTAATTAGCAGTAGTTAGTCTGTGTGAAGTTGTGGTTATAGGAGACATGTCCCATCCAAAGATAGCTCTGCTGTGTCCCCCTTGGGATGCATTTGATGGATTATTTCAGTTTCTGCTTTTGAAACTATCAGAAAAGTGAAAACATTATTATACCTCTCTGCCTGCTATATCGTCTAGCCATGTCCTTACTCAAGCAGCACTAGAATGTTCTGTCTACACATGGGGCTTTGGTGTGTGCATCTTGTGTCATCTCACATTTACTCAGGTATGAAAGAGTCATGGTAACCCTTATAACTATTAGTGAACAGGGACCTTTTCGTGATTGTCACTGTATTAGTGTCGAAGTCTATTCTAAGCACTATTTGTGTTTTTTATCATAAGAAAACCAGCCACCCAAATATCATAGTAACAAGTGTTGCACCATTTCTTGTGTAAAAACCTGAGTTTGAGGCTCATGGGCTGGCATTCACTTTGGACCATTCATAACTTTATGCATTAAGATATTTTCTAGCTTAAAAACAAAATAAAATCCATCTGCTCACACCTTCATGGTATGTATCCAAACCACACTGAAATAATGTGTAAAGTTTGTGTGAAGCCCATGGAGAGGGAGTGAGATCATGTGAAATTCAGCCCAGATTTGGTCGGGACCTGGCCCCAGTTTACTAGATTGGTTCAAAAACTCTGGAGACCTGGTTCAAATTGCAGCTGATGAACACTGTGTACTATTATCCACATGTAAATTGTGACATGAAAGGGAATTTTTTTCTCCTCCCTCCTTTCTTGAGCTGTGTGTCACCTTTTTTAGACTTCCTTTGGATGCTATTGGTGAAAATGAGGAATATGTTGTGCAGAAAATCTAGGACAGAAATTTTAGTGTTTGACAGTGATCTTAAGAACTGAGTAGGAAACTCAGGTGGTAAACTGGGAGAAACGAGATATGACATGTATCACCCAAACTTCTGGAAATAAATGTCAGAAGATACATGTCCTTCTCCCAGCTCTTCCAGCTCGGACCTTTTGTTTGGAAGTTATGTCAGCCTACGCTATTCCCTCCTGTTGTAGCAGATCCCAGCTGGTTCTTCCCACATCATCCTTCCTCACCTCATGTGCACACATTTGTTTTCTTAGCTGTAAACCAGTTGCAGCTCAGAGAGGAGCTGGAATAAACTCCTTTAATTCTTTTGCAGTATGGTTCATTGATGTGGTTCCTGATCCCAGCCCGTGCATGCTTCAGTTTAAAAGTGTGACATTACGGAGCAAGACCAGGAACTCCCTTAGCTGGCACCAAATCCATGAGATTTGGGCTGTGGACTGCTTTGAATTGCCACCTTCCCATGAGCATATTGTTTTATTTTCTGTCCCTACTCTGCTTCTCCCTAAAGCCAGAAGATCTTGCACATGGCCATCCATTTCTCAGAGATGTTTGGAGGGTTAAAAAACTAATGCTGCTACAGGCCAAGTTTTTTCAAACTGATACTAGTCTGACAAAATTGAACAGAGCACCTAAAGAGTTCCAAAATAATGCTCTGGATTTTAGAAGTGTGGTAGGTTTGATGGTGATTGTATTGAAATAAATAGATTTATGCTCACTTCCACAAACCTCAACATGATTGAAAAAAACACATTTCCTGGTCATTTGAGCTTTCAGAGATGGCATTTACTGCCATTATTTTCCCCCTGTTTCATAAATTGTTAAAGGAATGAAAGAAAAGTAAAAAAAAGTATCCCACATGAGTTTTTAAACAGCGAAATATAAGCCTCCTTAAAATGGGTTAGCATAATGTATTTAACACTTCAGAGAAATATAGAGATTTTGGCATGTCATGCAAAAGAGCAGAATTACTGTTAATGTTTTTCATCCAACTCTGAAAAGCAGACTTTTTTATATGCTGTCTACTGATGCTCAAAATATCCACCTTCAAGAGTGAACTTTCCCATCTCTAATGAGAATAGCGATCAGAATCTCCCCGGCACTCTCCTTGTTCCCATGCTCCTTCCTCTTATTGCATCCAAACCAAATGAGATATTAATGAAGATTAAATCCGAGTCAAGTTAAAAACCTAGTTGTTTCTTCTTCCAGCATGGTTGGATTAATTTGCAAGACCATTGTCTCTTTTTCATCTTTATTACACTGTTTATGAGCTGACAGAGCTGTGCTTGTATTTTTGAGCAAAGACCAAGAATGGAAAACATAATCCTCAAGGTGCCTTAGAAATTTTAGATAGAAAACCACTCCTGTTTTTCGTACAAACCTTGCTGTAAGAGTCATGATCAAGTGGCTGGCAGTATTTGCTTTTGACAATGAGATAAAGATATTTTTCTTTCACATAATGAAGGAGTTAATTAATTTTTTACATAGAAAAAAAAAATCTACCTGACTTACCAATCAGCAGAACAAGACTTTTAGAGTTGCAGATGAAGGGGCGTATGTTGCTCACATCTTGCACTTCTGTCTGCTGCCTTTATCTTGGGGAAAGACATGTTTCAGACAAAAAAGGTAGACCAAAGCTTGGTCTTCTGATGTGTAGAGTGGGGAAAGAGCCCAGTGATGTCTCATTGAGAGAAGTGGGCATGAATATAAATAATGGATTGGCCTTAAGTGTCTAATCTGTGTTTGTTTGTGTTATCATATTTGGACCATTTCTGTAATAAATATAAGCCTATCCTAAAGCAGAGCAATTTTATGAAGCATAAAAATGACAGTCAAGCAACTACTTCTAAGCAGCTCTGGAGTCGTCTTAAGGCAGGGCAATAATTTGCACCTCTGGAGGGCAAAAATTGGAGCCTGAAAGGAAAGAAAGTCTTTGTAAAATGTCACGTCTTCAAAATGAGAAAGTATTTGAGAAGTGTTATCTCTTTGAAATGGCTGTCCTTAGCCTTTACTCCACAACTCCTGGAGAGCAGGCAGAGCAGAGGAGCAGGAGATTAGCTATAGTGACCAGCAGAGGAGGAGCAGCTACCTGGGGTGGGCTGGGGTCCCACGATGTGACATGACAGTACCCCACAACCCACTCCCTTACGGGGATCTTAGTAGTTAAAAAAAAAAAAATATATAAAAGAGAGAGAGAGAGGGAGAAAACACCATGCCTGGACAGTTCATGATACCAATAAAGTTACTATAATCCTTTTTGTAACTAATATTTTACAGATTTTATTAAAAAAAAAAAACCCACTAATATTTGTCATCTCTGTGGTTCTAAGAAAAAATTGGTGATTTAACTCCTTAGAAAGATCTTTTCTTTTTCATCTGCTCATTTCCTCAGACTTACTTCATCAGGGAGACTTGTCAAAAATATTCCAAGAAGTGAAGCAATACAGGACAAAGGACTGAGTTTTTGGAATGGGGTGATATATTACTTTGGAAGTCCTTGAAGCAGATGAATCGATAGACAGAGATGTTTCACTGTAGCTCCAGTAAGAACTTTCAGAACCTGTCACTTCAGAGCAGCTGGAGCCTTGGCACAAGTTCCCATGTTATGTTTTTTCCTTAATTTCTTCCATGGTTCTCCCCCAAATTATTTCACTGTTAGCATTAAAATGAAAATAAGCAAATCTACTACACATTTAGAAAAATATAAAGCCTTTCCTTGCCTTATGCAAACCTCTATTCATATTCGTAAAACTAAACTAATTTGCTTCAACTAAGAGCATAGCCTTTAATCTGTTCTTCGACTACTAAATGTTATAATCAAGAATTATTGCCTACATTTCAGATGGACTTTAGTGCGAACATATCATAAATCTTTCCCCTCTCTTTTTTTTCCCCTAATCCAACCAGCAGTCCCTATTCTCCCAAGCTTTAAATTCACCTTGTCTTCACAGAAGTTAACTTTCCATCGGAGAGGCATGGTCCCTATCCTCTTCCTAAATATTTTCCGTGTCTTTTGGTCATCTCATCTAAGTAAAAATAGCATGAAATAGTGTAGTCATGCAACCTTCTTGTGGATAGATTAATTTCAGGGATTTCTTGCACAGACTGTGTACTGCACTTGAGAGTCTTTTATGCCAAAGGAAGGTCTGATCTTTGTTTCAATATTTCACTTGTCATACCTGCATGTTCCCCACTGCTGGCTGAGGATCCAGTAGAAAACTACAACTTGGAAGGCGACAGGAAGCCTGCCTGAAACAATCAGGACTGGACTGCTGTTCCCTTAAGTCTGGATTATTTTGTGGGATAGAGTTTAGGCAACGTACATTAATACAGCTGATGTACTGCAATTAAAGAGAAAAAGCATAAGACCATGTTCACCATTGCTCATTATTAATGATCATGTCTGTGTCAGTGGTTTTTTGCACCTCTACCTATTAGCTTTTGAAGTTGAACATGCTTAATGGGTTTATTTGAGGGAGGAATGACAATAAGACATTGGAGAAAGCAGATCCATGAAAAAATAATGATGATGGAAAACACAGTGAGTAGAAGGAAAGTAATTCATAAGAGAAAGAAATTAGAGACCTTTTCTTGCCTTTCTCACTTTCCCTCCTGAGACTGAGGGAGTACATCCTTCAAAACTTTTGTACACTATTTTTTTTCCATTTCAAGGACGAACTGGACCATTGCAGTAAATCAGTCTGATTTTCTTTGTAACATTAGGCACAAAACTTTCCCAAATTAAGCTTTGATCAAAACCATGTGTGGAGGAGTGCTGGCCTGACTCACAGAGGAGAGGACAAAAAGGAGCCATGCCATGAAAAATCAGCTGTTCTTTCTAGGTGAAATGTGCATGTGGCCCATTCTATTGCTTGAATTTGGTGCAATTTAGAACCCTGGCAAGACAGTTGCCACTCGATCAGGATGGTGGCCACATGCTGAGGCAGTGAGATGGGAGGTGGTAAAGTAAGGGATAGTTTTGCTTTGTATAAATATCTGTTGGTTTTCATGTGTCTTTCAGCCTGAGCTTCCACTGTCTGTATTTTTAAATCAGGACACTGGGCTAGATGGATCTTTCAGCTGAGGTAGTCTGACAGATCTTATATTCCAGGATCTAAAGGAATTCTTCCACATACATTTCAGAACTTTTTCATTGCTTTTCCCCCAAGAAAGAGGTGAATTTTGCAAGTTTTATAAAAATAAGGTTGACGGTTTTCTGGTTTTTCTTCCATATTTTCATTTTCTTTCAGTGAATTAATCTGCATAATGTCCTCTACTGAAAAAAAGTTACTGAGACTCAAAGACTTGATTCTAAGTAACTGTATGAAACCTGCTAGTTGCCAAAGCTTGTTAAATACCCATTCAAAGTAGATTTTACGAAGTTAGGAGCATACCGGCAACTTGCTTTCAAAGATGAGACTTCTCAGCATTCATAGAAAATCTTCCTGAATCTTTCTTTGTGCTTCCTTTGCTGTCCTGAAGGTGTAAAGTTGAGAAGACAGGTTTCACTCCTGGGTAAGCACTGTGAACTCTTGAATTTACAGGGTCTTTTGAGATAGCAATATGCAAATAAATTTTAAGTGAGGAGAAAATTAGGGGCTATCAGAGTAGATGAAGTATACGTTTTCATTGCAGGAGTAAACTGTATCATTGCTTAGACCCTAGCAACTCTGTTGAGCCCTCTTATTTATCTATCTGAAAAAATCCAAAGCAATGCCATAAAAATTTAGCAATAAGTCATTCTGATATAATGAACCATTCTGAATTTAAGAATTTGGCCCACCAGGTGAAGGTCTCCTGTTGGCACTCAGCAGCCTGTCCAGGTCTGCATCTCCCATTAGAGTTTGAGCAATATTTCCCCTACCCTTGTTGTGGTTCTCTTAAAGTTCGTGAAGTGCTTGCCTGGGAAGTACACAAAAATTGCAGTCATGAACTCTAAGTGTCATTTTGTAGAAATAAAATCCCCACAGAAGCTGCAGTTCTGCAGCGACACAGACGGCGCACGCAGGATGAGAAAATGCAGTGTGGAGGTGTGCGCCATGCCAGCAGATCATGCAAATTAAATATTCAGTCCCTCTTATTTCACTTGTGTCAGTGATTTCCTCAGCCAGGCTTCAGTGGTTTTAAAAGTGCAAACCTGCTGCTTTCTTCATCACTGGCGGGGCCGCTGGGACCTGCACTCGGCGTGCTCCAGGAGAGTCAGCAGCTGCTTAAATCAGAGAAGACATGTGGCTGATTGAATCACCTGTCACATTGATTTATGGACCTCCAAGGTCATTTCTTCATGGCTTGTAAGTGATTTTCTTTGGATGAAAAACATAAAATAAGAAGTTGTAGATGACCTCTTTATTAAGAGAAATAATGAATAAAGACAGATTTATCTCTTTTTTTTACATATAATTCCAGTGGAGGAAAAAAGCCCTTCTCCCAAAATGATATCCCTAGCTAAAAAAAAAAAAAATAGGGAAAAAGAAAGTCTTGGTCACCATAGACAATATCTTTACAAGGTACTGATCCATCTAGTGGTTTTTATTTGGTGGCTAAGTACATTGCCACTCCCCTTCACCTCTTCAGACTGAATTTAGGTACTTGCTCTGCAAGCTCCTGCCAGAGGTTAAAAAAAACCTGCTTACAATGCACTGTAGGTGCCCGAGCTTCTTGTTCTAGTTTTGCTGTTGCCATTCACCCAGCTAGCATCCAGCTCTTCATTGCATGCTCACTTTCAGAGCATAACTTGTGGAGTACAATGCTGTACAAGGAAAAGAAAGAGGAATCTGTTCTGTAAGAATACAGCAGGCATACCTGAGGTACTACTGCAAGAGTTCTATTGAACTTTAATGAGGAATTATTTCTTTGTCTGGAAGAATTTATCTTCTTAAGCTTTTAATTGAAAAAAAAAAAGATGAAAAGCTAAATAAAACATATTTTCATTTATCATCATTACACTGAGTATGTCTGAAGAACTGGAGAAGGTTGGGTTTTTTTTCCTGGCATGCTAGAAGTCATGTGAAAGAGCAAAACTTAGCCTATTCGTTTTATTCTTTATAAAGACTTTTCCTCGTGCCTTTCATTCCTTTCACCTATCACTCCTGAGTAGGAATGTTGTTGATCGCATGGATCACACTGAGAGCAAGGCTCCACAAAGACTCTCAAGTGCAGAGTTTCACTCTTGGTCTCCAGGTATCACATGCATCAAATATCACTTCTATTTTCAAGAAAGCAAAGAGCTTTTTAAGACTGGGACTCTTGGTCACTGACTGATGTGGAAATCAGGGAAATGCCAAAGTTCTTGCCCATCAGAAATTCTCAAAATAACCAGAAATTCCCCATAGGAGACTCAGAGCTAAAATAAGTTAACGCTCAAACTATGCAGAAAAGATTTCAGAAATTCAAAGTGTAGTTTGCAGAACTACATAAATAAAGTCCATTCCCTACATAAATAAAGTCATTTTTTTCTGATTTTTCACCTTGTTAATGCATCAAAGTACTTTCTTGACACACACCAGGAAATTTTGTTCCACAGACCTGTGCAATTTCTGCCTTAGCAGCTGAGCTTGTTTTCAGTTCTGGCAAAGCTACTAAGGGGATCCACAGGGAAGAACTGCAGAAACACAGAATTTATAGAACTGCTTACATCTCTGCCACAAAACTCTGACAGTTTAAATTAAAAGTAAAGGATGGATTAAGTGTTTGGGTACACATCATTAATATAGATTTATTTCTTTATTATTTTGCAGTGATAAGACAAAGCTGATGATAAAAAAAGGAAATGCATCCTTTCAAAAGAGCTGATTGGGAAGCCTTAGCAATTGCTCTGGATGACAGCCCCTGGGAACACAAAGTCAGGCAAAGTGGATGAACTGATTTAAAATACATAATAATTTTTACTTTTAGAGGCAACTCAAATCAGTATTTCCCTATTTTACTTTCCAGAAATATTCATCATAACTTTTCCATTTTTCTATGCCCTTTTGAAATTCTAGATTCCAAACAGGACAAGAAGCAGAAGTGCAGTAATGCTGTGAAAGAAATGGTTGTTCCAGCAATTCTGGCTTCTCAGGAAGGAAATAAGTAGTATTATATTTTCCATATAAAAGAATAAACATATGCTTCCAGCTGCAGTGGCCTTTCAGATTAAGCAAACAAGACAAGAGCAAAAAGCACTGTCTTTGTGAGAGGGTGGATGGTGTCGACCCAATTGCTGCTGTCTGAAACACTGCTAAATAATTTATGCTTGTGTGAAGTGGATGTACAGCACTACCAGATTGCAGGGGCACATTCACTTTCACTGCACAGGAGTTCAAATGTCGGCACAAGGCACCAAACTGAGGAAGGGGAAAAAACTGAAAGGAGCAGAGAAAAAAAGATAGACAGACTTTTTTTTTTAATGGTGGTCAGTGCACCAAATAGTAGCTGTCTCCTGGACTTTGTGCATGTAGGGAGTCAGGAAAAACAACTTTATGTTGCTTCCTACACTCCCTGTAGTAGCGATAACCTCATAACAGGCAGTTGCCTTGGAAATTTCACAGCCCATTTGCCACAAACCCAAGAGAGCTGCACAGTTTGAATAGACCCAGACATCCAAGCACTTATCTCAAGCAAGGTTGCACTTCAGACTTATGTTTGCAAGACTTTTTTCCTTTTATCCTCTTCCGTGCCATGTGTTGCAAGTGACTTCTAATAGAGAGGGAAGGCCTCTCTCTCCTTATCTGCCTCCGGGAGGAGCCCTCAAGGCCCTGCTGTGTTGGGAGGGCCACCAGCTGGAGCTGCCATCAAAACATGTGGCTCCTAACGGGAGCCTGCTCAGTGGCACTCACTGCTCCTTTATGGGTAGGTCCACACCTGCACTGGAGGTCACCACGTGCCAGGGGTGGCTGGCTCATCAGCAGCTGCTCAGACAGACCTTATGCCTGGGGTCTCAAAGCTGGGGAGACGATGATATTTTATCACAAGAGGAAATACCACTATTCAAGAAGATGAAATGTCTTCGGGATGACGCTCTTGCTCAGCATTCAGTAGATTGTCAGGTTTATCTCTTCTTTTCCGAAACGAGCACATCTTTGGAACAGGAGAATTGGCAAATTTTTTCTCTTTTCTTGAGCAAAAAATGTTTTCCTTAAAGTTTGTATCATTTCTTAAGCAAAATCCAAACATCAAGTAACTACAATTTGCTTTTGTTTAAAATAATAATAATAATAATAATAATAATAATAATAATAATAATAATTAATAATAATAATAATAATAATAATAATAATAATAATAATAATAATAATAATAATAATAATAATAATAATAATAATGTTGTCATGCATCATATATTTATATTGAAATATATTTTCTGGTTGTTACAATTATGTTTGGCTTTTCTCCCTGAGGAGTTTTGCTTTATTGACGGTAGCCAGGGGTGGCTATCTGGCATTCTGTGGTAACATCTGCCGAGTTACAGGTCTCCTTGAGGATTGACAGACATTTTACATTGATAAGAAGTCACTATTTTCTTCGTCTTTCACATGAAATGCAGACAGCGGCACAAGAAGGGTCATCTTTTGTTGTTTTTTTGGTGCTTTTTTCTTGGGGTTGCTCAAGGAGCTGGTGCAGGGCTGAGATGGATGATCGTGCAAACCATGCCCAGGAGCTCAGTTCCTCCCAAATGTGTCTGTTGTTTTTCAGCCATGGGTGAAAGCAGAGGAGATTTGCTGCCTCTCTGAGTAAAATCCTGCAGAGACATCCTTCTGCAGAAGCCTGTGTTAGGGAGAGAAAGGCATTTGTTTAAGACGTTTAAGGCATTGGCATGGAAATCTCGCTTACTGGTTGCTACTTCGTAGTTCATATGAGCCTGTAACAGATACGATCTGTCTGTGGTATTTGCCATTTTTGGAGTACGGCTTTCAACCAATGACCTTAGCAGAGACTCCATTTGTCTGAGTGGTGGAGTTCGAGGAGAAAGGGTGGCTCTGGATTTCGGAGAGCAGGAATGTCTGCAGCAGACACAAGCATTTTGGAGCAAGCCTCTAAGGCCCTTATGGATGACAAGTATTATGTAAATCAAAGGTGGCGAAGATGTGACAAGATAAGAAGTAATAAACTCTAATAAGCAGGTCCACTTGTATACAAGGTTTGTGCTAGGTTCACTGTAGGATTTATGCTGCAATGTGAAAGACCAGGGCATAAAATCACTTGACAAGCAGTTCTCCAGAGAAGTGGTTTCAGTCTATATTTGCCAGAGCCCTCACAGACCATGAGATGCTTCTGAGGAGATTAATGACCGGTAAATAAGAAAGCAAGTTGCTGTCAATGAAGTGAAATTTCACTCATCATAAGGCTAAAATAAAAAATATTAGGAGGGTGTGAATGAATTTAGTTGCAAATTGTTAACCCAGTGTATTCTGTGTTAATAATATAAGTGTGTAGGAGAGTAGCAGGTGGTGGGGAAGGCTGAGTTTTTTCAGGGCTAGACCATGGCATTTTTTTCTCATCTAAAGTAAATGTAATGAGCCAGTAGCTCATAAAGCCCAAGTACAGAATCTTGCTCCTGGAACTGCTGAGCTGGAAATGAAATAGGTTGGTATGAAATGGAAAGATTGCAGTTGTACCAGGATTTGGGACACCCAGATTTTGTTTTTAGCACCACGTAATGTCAGAAAAGTCACCTTTGCTTTGATTTCTTCCCTACAAACCAGAAATGAAATATGGAGATATCGTGGAGCAGGGTCACCTCAAAGCACACTTCTGACATCCTCCAGCTCAGGAAACCAATCGAGCATCTATCCCATGGACAGTGGGAGGAGCTCATAGTTCTGTCTTGAATATTCCTTGTTAGAATATTAACAGTGACTGACAACTCTTCATGATCCATGTTGTCATTCTGGAAACTGACATGGTAGCTGAGGCTAAGATAGTGAACCAAATCAGCTGAAGTGAATCGACGTTTTGCCAAAGCCACATCTGATATAGTGTTTACAACTTCAGCTTCCCATTACATGACCACTTTCCTGCAGCATTGTGGAGAGACAATGGCAGCTTTGAGAATGAGTACTTCCACAGCGGAGCTGTAATTTCTATTTCTATAGTCACATAACAGTGCTGGTTTTGAAACAAAATAAAGCCCTGCTACCATGTTAGGTGTACTTGCTCCTGCTCAGAAGGGGAATAATCATTTGTGTCTGAGAAGAAGAATCTGAAGAAAATTCAGTTAGCTTTGATTGGAAGTAATATTAATGTGCATTTGAACTACCATGTATGGATTTCTGTTTAATTATTATTCCTTCTCTTTAATTATTTTTATTACATTTCTTAATTTTTTCATGCAGTTCTGCCATTAAACGCTCAGACATAATTCATGGAATTTATACTACAGTGTACACCACCACAATTCCTGGTGTAACAGTAGACAGCTCATGAGTGAGTTTTCTATAGTAGCTGCAGGAACTGTAGGTCTTTTCCTATGAAATACAACTATTTGGAGTGCCTAATTAGGGATGGGAGAGGCAGACTGGAAGGCACTATTCTGTCCTTGCCATTCAGATTAGCTGAGCCTGAATCAGTTTCTTAATAAATCATTAATTTTGTATGGCAAGAGAGAAGAAAAGCTGAGTTGCAAGTGTCCCTGCATTGCTTGTTTTCTTCTAGGATGTCTTTGCCGTCACAAGGAAGTCCACATGAAATATGAAATTGTTGCTTTTTATGGATAAAAAAAAGTAATCTGGATTTCAATGGGTGTTCTATGCAGAGGAAAGAAAATGCATATATGCAAGTGTTAAATAAGTCATTATTACCCTGTACACTGTAAGGAACTTATGTAGGAAGGAGTGTCAGCTAGTGCTCAATATTGTGCCAGAAAAATTTAAGTGAATTATGGAGTCAATTACAAATTCTTTGATGGCACTGGCAGCAGGAAAGTCTGACCTGAGAGATACAATGCAGCCTTTAAGCTGCAGCCAAAGATCTAATTAATAACAAATCCCATTGCTGCAACCGCAATCTACCCTCCTGGACCATGCAGCTTTGTAAGAAGTAACCTGGTATCATAAAAAGTCAATATGTGGTTTCTTCCACACTAATATGCATTTGTCTCAGTCACAGAGCCAACCACCACACTAACTAGGAACCTATGATTGTCCTCAGCGAAAAGTAGAGGGATAAAGCAGAAATCTTCTTGAGGCCCCTTCCTAACTGTCTTTGCCATGATTTCCTCTGTGGATGTGGCTTCTGAAGTGAGAAAGATGCTTTTGCATAAATAATTGTCCTGAATTCACCTTCAGAAGTTATGTACAGGGCTGGAACTTGGCACCAGATATTGTCACCCATATCTTCTGCATATGCATGTGCCAAAGTTTAGGTCATCTGTAGACCTGACTGTGGATTTCTATCCCTGGAGTAGGGAGCCCATATACTAATGTGGCATGTACTATACATTTTACACCTCTTTTAGGGAAAACAGAGGGTCTCTGAGGAGACAGTAGACAGGAGGGTTTTTTTAATGTCAGTGACTGATATAAGATGCTGCTACCATTACAGTCTCACCTATTCAAATTGCTTTCCGTAATCTGGGATGAGGCATTTCTTGTGGTGTATTGACATGATGTAGTTTTGATCCTGAAAAATGGGCAGTAATGGTGTAGAAAGCCTTGTCTCTCTGGGCTCCCACGCAGAACTCAATCTGCATCTCGTGCTGCAGCTTGCAACCGGGCTGCCTGCACCAGGTGTGTTCCTCAGCACCAGCTGTGCTACAAATTGTAGACTTGGGCAGAGGGGGTGGGACTGGAGTAAAATCCAAATGTTGCAGCACAAGATATTGCTCCTGGCAGCATTTTTCAAGGCTGGGCACCCTTGGCAAGGGCTTCAGCTGCTACTGTGTCAGACAGGGCTTCAGGAGACACGTAACAATGTGCTTTGCCCAAGGTAATCGAGCTGTTCAGTGACTGACTGAGAGGATGCTGCTGCTTTGAGTGCATGTTTGGTTTCTGTTGCTGCAGGGATTTCTGTGTAGTGACCCCTCCCCTTGCAGGGACAAAAGCCTTGTTTGGTGCTCAGCACTCTGGGGTCCTAACTCCCACTGGGCCCTCACAAGTTTTGGTGAATATTAACAATTAAAGACACTTTTATGATATTTTTCCCCACACATGAATCGTTCCCCTCCTTCTTTAGCTGCTGTAGGCAGAACCTCAGCCTCTCCACCTCTAGCTTCCATATGACAGGACTCTGAAAGTTCAGGAGGCTCCTTCCAGCTGTGAGTAAGGATGA
Source organism: Melanocharis versteri (assembly GCA_013397845.1). NCBI lineage: Eukaryota > Metazoa > Chordata > Aves > Passeriformes > Melanocharitidae > Melanocharis > Melanocharis versteri. Next base: position 427,680 of record VZTG01008979.1, on the reverse strand, counting down.
GACTGGGCTAAACGTGCTTTTCCGTGCAGCCAGAGATTTATAGGGAGAGTTTTCCAAAGGAAGTGTGTCTGTTTATAAGGATCTGGAGTACACTTCCGTTTCAAGACCGTAATTCCAGACTTACTGGTCATGTTGCAGTGCTATCCGGGGCCTGCTGAAGTCTTTTGGTAACCAGCTGATCTACTCTGAGGGGTTGGAATTTAACCCTGGAGAAATTTGTGATGATTTCTCCAACTGTGTTTCTAGGAGAGAGGAGTGACTGTGATATGGGAAGCCTATTGCAATTCCTTTGGCAGCAAAGGGAAAAGGATGGATTTGGTTTCTACAGACCTCTGGCAAAGTACTGCCCTGGGCTGTTGCCCAGAAAACTGGCTATTTTTGAATAATAAGTCGTACTTTTGGAGCCCAGATTCATGATTATATGAGACCCTGGCTGTTTCTCTCTCACTGCCTCCCTTATCCCACGCACGCGGCATGTTGATGTCAAGTCCAACTGTTCCATTGAGGTGGAGCCAGGACTGGGCTGCATGGAGGGAGCCCTCACCAAATGAATGCCTGTTAACTCTGTGGTGTAAAGCTGCTCTCCTCTCCTCACCACACCCTCGGTGAGGTGCTTGAGCTCATCCGTCCCCACCGCTGTCATTGCCAGGCACTTTTATTTGCTGCCTGCACCCCTAAGTTGTTTTCTAGTTGCCTGTATTCTGAAGTGGGTGTCCCACAGTCCCAGGGACCCACAGATGATCTTTGATCCATCTGGAGGACCAGAGTCTTGCTTCTTGCTCCTTGTTCTGGGGTTTCTGTGCCTCCAGGCTAAAGGCCTTGAAACCTCGCGGCAGCAGGACTCCAGCATTTTCAGGAACAGCTGGCTGTTTCACACATTATTTTGCCGACTGTAATTTGCTCAGTTTCATGCTGTGGCTCCAAGACCATTCAGACTCCACTGGTTTTTCCTCATACTCTCCCTTCCCTCTGCCAGTGGTCCCACCCTTCTTGGTTGCCACTGCCCTGCAGCTTTTGGGAGCAGGATATCCTTGCTCACGCCACCTTCTGCTATTTTTCAGGTGTCTTTCCCCCAGATATTCCCTTTTTATTTCTTGGCTGCTCTTCCCTCCCCCGCACTTCATCTCTATGTACTGGAGATTCCTCTGCATGCAGAGGAGCTGGGTCCAAACTGTGTCAGTGAACACACTGAGGCAATTTTCCCATGTAATAAATGCACCTCACGTGATGCTTAAATCAGATTACAATCATGCCCAAGGTGTGTTTTTAATAAACAGGAGAAGAAAATCCTATCCCCTCCTACCACCTTCCCCTCTGGTTATAAAGTATTTCTTTTAAGTTTGTCTTTTAAGACAGCTTTAAAATGGTCTTTTGGCGTGTTGATTCCCTTTCATCAAGGTGCAGGAAAACCACTCCGGTCCTTTCAATCCTGGTGAGCCTCAGTGTGCATATGCAGTTGTAAATAAGGAATTTTTGGTTGTTTTGGGGTTTTTTTGATTTTATCTGACTTCGACATCCTACAGTTAAATTCAGCCACAATTCAAAGCAAGGCAGATTCTTGTTTAATTTCTTGGTTTAACTCTGCTGTGGGGATAGTACACAATTTTCTGTTAGTATCAGCTGCTTGATGTCCCTGGAAGTGTAAAACAGGTACGTGGTACTGTAAATATAGCAATAAGTGTCTAAAAGACCTCCAGCTGAGAACTATTTTCAGATATCTATCTGTTTTGCCTTATTTTCTTTCTCACGTGTTAAAACTCATCTGTTGTAAACTACCTTAATTCTATCTGGCTCATGGCAAGGATTGAAGTAAATATTCTCCTTTATTTCTTGCCTATGCAAAGGAGGAGTTTCAAAGCCTCGGCCACAATGGGCATCCCTGTGTCAGGTCCACCTGAGGGACTTGGAGGAGAAGGCAGAGAGTGGACCCCAGGGAGAGAGGGGCAGGGGTAACTCACTGGCAGAGGGGCAGCAGGAGCACTGAGTCACAGCCCCACATCCTCTGCCTCCCAGCCAAAAGTACCTCCCTCCCCATCTCTGTAACATGAACACAGGTTTTATTCCGGTCCCTCAGTCGGCAGGGTGGAACAGCAGTCCAGCCTCACGGGGAATGTGATGTGCAGTACTTAGGCAATTCTTACTTGCTATATTCCTTTTATTATTATTTTATGAAGTACTTCTAGTTTCAAGGTGCAGCTGACAAAGCAGAGGGTGACTCTGCTGAGAGGAAGCATTTGCCACAGGAGCAAAGCCCATGCTTGCTACAGCCTCGATTTTGTGTGCTGGCCCGTGGAGGGCTGCTTTGGAAGGTCATGCTGGTGGCCCTAGACTGGAGGAAGATGGGATGCTGCAGGAAGCACCACCACGCCAGCATGAGGATTTGGACAGCAGGCAGCAAGTCCTTCACCTTCCTGGCCTAGCCCTGATAGGCAAGGCAGGGCTGGGGCTCTGTCCTCTCTCCAGGGGAGTTTTGTTGGTGCCAACAAACACAGCACCTGGGATGTGCATGCCAGCCCCCTAAGAACAGCCCACCTGCCTCCTGTAAAGAGCAGGAAGAGGGGGAAGTTTGGTGAGCCATCCCATTCCCTTCCTTTAGCCACTCTCAGTACTTGTCTTGCAAAAGGTGCCACAGTGTTGTCGAACATTTTATTTCTCTGTTATTTGTGTGTGTATCTCAAAAAAAAAAGTGTAGTTTGTGGAGTCTGATGCTCAAGGAAGGAGGATTTGGAAGAAATAGGAGCTTAAAAGAGACTTTTCTGATAGTGAAGTGCTGAGGATGACTGGGGGCACCCCGTGAAGATGTCCCATGGTGACATTGACACCTCTGCCCACACGTCACCGCACCCCTGGAGAGCAGAGAGCCTCCACAGCTCCTTCTCGTCCCTCCCCTCCTCTCCCCAGGCTGTTCTCTCACTCCCGTGCCCCAGCCCTGGCTGCCAGAGACCCTCTTTAACCCCACACCCCCAGCACTCTGGTGGGCTGCCTGGGCAGGCTCTCCACTGCTAAGCTGGGGGAAGAAGGGAGCGCCTTCAGAGTCCCTTTCATGTTGCCATGAAGTAAGGCTTAGGTGGGATACATGTAGTAGTATAATGCAGGCAAGGAAAACACTGAATGAGCTCAGGGGAAAGCCCACGCATGATGGGAAGGCAGAAGGGAAGGGAGGAGGGGTGAGTTTGGGACAGATGCTCAAGCTAAGGATTTCTTGGCTATTTTTATGCTTAAATTCCTATACTTCAAAATGACTCAGTTGTTCTTCCTCATATGATATAATGGGTCCCACGAGAAATTTCCTAGGTTAAAAAAACCTTGTGCTTGCATAACATCACTTCTTCAATATGTGCTTCTCCCCAGTGAGCATCTGGGGGAGCAGAAAAGTTAAATGCCGTAATTGCCAAAGGACTTGCCTTGATCCAGGAGCCCAAAGAAAACAGGCTTTCTTGTGTAAAGTCCCGCTGGAGCGCTGCTGAGGACGATACGGAAAAGCAGAGGCTGAGTCCGTGTTTTACAGCTAGAAGCAGGGGTTGGCTCGTGTGGGGAGCAGGGCGTGCTTTGACACATGCCAGGCGCTCCCAGGCTGGAGGAGGGCCTCATCCACAGAAGTCTTTGGGGGTTTGAGGCACCGGAGTGTACAGCCACCTGTGGGACTCAGTTGGGTTGTATGTGGCACAGTATCCTGTGCCATGATCCTGGATGTCATGAGGAGCCTTGTCTTGAGCTCCCTGTCTGGACCACCAAATACATTTTTCCACTGAAATACCATCAAATAAGGACTACCTGTCTGCACACAGCAGTGACAATGATCTGTTTCTTTCTTCTGTGGACGGAAACAGGGCCTTTCCCTGTAGTAAATGAAATGGGAGTTACAAAGTAACTGCAGGCCTAAGCAGGAATGTTTTGTTCAAGAGAAAATAAAAAAAGAAAAAAAAAAAAAAGTAAAACAAAAAACACTAAAAGGGATAGTCGGGGCTCGCAAAATTGCAGTGTGGGAAGAATGGGAGACAGAATTCAAAGAGCCTTTGGTTCATTAGCAGGCAAACATGCTGTGACAGCTCATTGTAAAACAAATTCTTTTCTCCATATGAAAATGCAGGTGTTTATTTAAAACAAAGGCTGAGGCTGAAATTACTTTCTGTGGCTGGCTGCCTGGGTGTATGTGGCGTCCTCAGTAATCAGTGCTTTACCTGTTCACTCAGGAGCAGGTAAATCTAATGCCTAATAAATAAATGAATAAATAAATAAATAAATGTGTGATCACTCTGCGTTTGTGCAGTGTGTGGCATGATGGGGACTTGAGGCTTCTAGGAACTACTGCAGCATAAATTATAACAGGAGGATGTGTATCTTGCTGTGAGCAAGCCTAGTTAGTTTTAAATTAAGTTTTTTTATGGGTGGGTTGTATTTTTTTATATATACATAGTTTTGAGAACATTTGAATCCCCAGCTCAAACTGTGCATCTTTTCATTGCTTTTCTCTGCAGAGTTGATGTATTTCCAGTATTCAGTTACTCCTAAAATGATGTGCATTATTTCTAGGCATGGTTTACCCAAATTCCATTATGAAGATACGCAGCTGCTGCGTCGTAACCTGGAACCATGGAACGTGCAACGCAGGCTCTAGTTATTGTATAAAGAAACACAAAGATCAATTTCTGCAGCATTGTAGAAACTGAATGGGCATGCTGAAGACATGATGGATGTCAAGATTCGTTTTACCTGCCTAAACCTACAAATAGTACAGGTTGGTTGGTACACAAACAGCTCAAAAACAAAATTAATTGGAATCTGACTTTTTTTGAAACTGGAAGTGTTTCTGGGGATTATCTTGATTTTACAGTGTTTAGAAGAGAAAATATTTAGATGGAGAATTCATTTTTATTTATTTGGGGGGCATCAACATATTTTGTTCTGGTTTTTTCCATTTCTATTGGTCTTACAGGGATTTATTTTTATTTATTACTACTTTATAATGGTTTACCTGTCAAATCTCTTTGAAATTGATAGCTTTTGCTATCAATATAAAAATTATTGCTATTATAAAAATTCATTCCAGAGTGCTCCTTTTTCAAATATTTTCATCCTGTCATCCCATTTCAAAACAGAAAAGAGTCAAAATATCAGTATTTTCTGGGAAGTAGAATTGTGCCCTTTCTGACCTCTTGTGTCCTAGGCCCATTATGCAAAGCCCTTAGAAGTATTTTGAAGTTCAACTCAGGTTATTGGGGATTTATGCATGTGTTTAATTACTTTGTTGCAGAGACATAAATAGAAATTAATAGCTTCACACTGTGCCAAAAATGTTACTGTGGCCCCTTTTCAAGCCTATATATTATTATTGTAAGTATAATTTACAGAATTATTGCAGCTGTCCATTAATTATTTTCTTGGCACTGAGAGCAGCCCCATAAAGATTGGTACTTTCTCAAATGTTGTTCAGTGCTACATACATATACATACATACAGGAGCATATATTTTTATATATATAATTATGTACATACCTATGAATACATTTAACTGGTGAATTTGAAGACATTTTCTTGAACAGGCTTCCAATTGTTATAAGAAACATGTTCATAAGTGTCTTTTTACTGTAGACTTGGGATCCACTGAATTAATGTATTTACATTCAAATGAAAATCGATAGTATGACCTTAACTACAGGATGCATAGTTATAAATTGGTGGGTTTAATCCTTAGAAAAATCTCTAACATAGGTTCACTAGAAATTCAAGATCGTGTTTCAGCATTAAAAAGAGTTGAGACCTACCATGTGGAAAAGTGTGGTGCCTGAAAAGCTAGAATTTTATTTAATTGATTACATTTCCCATTGCAAGTATTGTAACAAAAATAGTATCTCAGAATTAAAAAAAATATGATAATCACCAGAAATATTTTAAAAATTGCATACTGGAAATGAGGCAAAGTTTCAATTTTGATTTATAAGAAGTTGTTAATCTGTGAACAGGAAAAGTAAATGTTATGACCTAATTAACTTTGCATAAATAGAGGTAGCCCATTTTGTGGAGGTCATTCAGCAAGAAAATGCATTTGTTATTACTTTGGTAGGAAAGGAGAATGTCCTGTTTACAAACACGTCTACTGAATTAGATATTTTTACACTGTTTGAATTTGCTGCGTTAATTTGTAAGGATCCAAATTTGAAGCTGACAATAGGGTTTTACTATGTTTTTTGGAGATGGCCAAACTGCAGGGCATAACCCATAAAACACCGCCTCTGAGAAGAACATTAAAGGCACTGGGAGAAATTGATATGATTGCTGCAATCAAAATTTTCAGTCCTACCAAGTCCTGACAGACTGCTATGGACTATAGCCTGACAGAAAACCTCCTGATAAAAGGCCTTCTGAACCTGTGCAGTGACACAGCTAAATAACCGAAACAAGGCAATACCTTAAATACATCTCTGTGTTACAGCTCCAGCTGCACTAGGTCACCATGTGGAGCTGTGTAAAACACTGAAAGTGATTTTAAACCTTTGTTGCTTCAATTTGGAGCCATGAAATAGAAATAATGACTGCATCAAAATTAATGCCTCTGTATATTGGTTTAACAGGGGACATAATTTACAGAATCTTTATTGTCATGCTCTACCTAATTAAAAAAAAAAAAAAAAAATTGAGGCTCTTCTTTTGGCCACCCCTGTTGAACCAGTGAGTAAAATTGTACCCCGTCTCCAGGAAAGCACTCACATATGTTCATTGAGGATAATGGGGCTTCTCAAAATTTCAAAGTTATGGTAAAGATAGACATGTACTTTCAAGTGTATTACTGACTGCAGGCCATAGTAATAAAAGAAATAGAATGTCAGGATAACCACAATAAAATGAATTAAAATCTTCTGCATGAATCTGAGGGGTCATGTCAGGTGGCCTAAATCTCACCACCAACCGCTCAGCCTAATGTTTCTGGCTATTGCCTGACTGTTGGCCTGCAGGACCAAATACTGAGATAATTGCTGGCCACCTCCTGCGGACATGTAGCATAAGATGGGCTGAGCTACTTGTGCTAGAGTTTAGAAAGGTCCCTCCATTTTTTTCCTTCTTCACACTCTCTTTTAAATACTTCCAGGTTTTTTGTTCGTTATTTAGAATTTCTTTTAAGGAAGACACAAGATTTTGGATTGAACCAGAAGGATTTGATATCTTTTTCTTAGATTGCTCATTTCTGCATTGCAGCACTGAAACGTGAGATCTCGGGTGCTGACCACAGTAAAAATATCAAAGTTTCTCAGTGGTGACAGGAGAAAGTTACTTCTACATGACACTAATGGGGCCCAAAAATGAACTTTCTGCTTACATCCTTGACTGATTTGATCAGGCATAGTCCCTTCTGACTTGAATGAGAACCAGCTGATAGTTTGTCCCGGTGTGCTGACGAAACTGCTTCCAGCTCTGGAGAAAACCAAGACATTTAATACTGAGAGTGCCACACACCATGCAGAGGCTTGCAGGATAATTTCTTATTTTAATTCAACTTGCCTGGATTCTGATGAGAATCCAACTTTTATTTAATTTTCTGCAATCAAGCTGGAAGCTCTCCTGGCTTCATAGTATTGAAAAACATTACTGTCTCAGGGTGGTTGCAAGCAGCTCCCAGATCCCCCTCCTTTCCTAAGGCAGAGTTGGATGAGTGAGCCTTGGAGCCAGGAGCACTCAGGTGTTAGCAGCTCTGGCAGCAGGATGGGGATGTGGCTGCAGACCAGATGCACGTGTGAGCTGCTATGAGGCCAAGGGATTCCAGGACCTGAAGACCCCTGGCCTCAAGTAAACTCTCCCAAGACCCAAGTATGGCCCAAAGCCTTGGATTTGGTAAAAATCCGGTGAAAACAAAATGTTTGTTTAAAAGCAGTGGTTTTTTTGAGGGAACTTTTGTTTCCTTGTAAGCCATCCAACCTGTGCCACCAAAAAGAGTCTATGCCTTGATTTATTACAAATTCTTGGAACACACATCAAAAGTCTTCATGGATGGAGCTACCGTTTACTTTGAGGAGAATCTGTGTTGTATAACTGATTATATAACAAAATGTAATTACTTCTCCCAAAGTATACACAACAAAATCTCAGCATTTTTTGCCTATCAGTAGATCTTGGTTATTAGAGTTTATATATTAACTTTCACCCTTGCCAAGCACGATGTGACCAGGCCAGATATTTTCAGACCTACCCATATTTGAGGAATATATAATATATAATCTATATAATATATAATAGCACAATTCCAAGTTTGTGTTCTGCATAGTGAAAATCAGGCAACAGGAGCATGTGAAATTTTTTTTCTTCTCTGATGTTTCTCTGCATGAATCCAAACATGTATGGGTTCTTTCATGCCTTTTCAGCTGGAAGGAACTATAAGAAGCAGTATGCAGTAGCAGTAATGTCAAGACTAGAAAACATTTCAGTCTTTCTTCCCACCACACAACCCATCTTCCCCATCATATGGAAAAGTTAGATGTATGACACAGACTCTTTGTGGTTCTGCTTTGAAAAATGTGTTAGTAACAATAGCTCCATCTTTGTCAACAAGAATTACCCTCTGACCTATGAGGTTCATGCTTGGACTGCTCTGATAATAAATATCTATTTCTCTTTTGCAGGCTTGTCTGTTCAGGAAGGAGCTAGAGGTCTGGGCTACAAAATGTGACCCTTCAGGTGATTGTGCATCACCAGGGGAAGGAACAGTGTTCCAGAGCAGGACCGTGTCATTCTCCTGAGCTTCTACTTCGACTGACAGGCCCAGGTCTATGCAGTGCTTTTCCTCCTGTGTGCCAAGTGCTTGCAGATACTGCCACGTTTGAACTGTAAACTCCGTCACAGGAGAGGCAGCTCATCCTACTGGGGTAAGAATTGGGCTCCTGGGACCACAGACAAATGACTTGGCTTATTTTTTTAAGGAATAATTTACAATTCAGCTTCCTAATCTGGTCAGAGCCTGCACTGTTGAAGGCCAGCTTTGGAAATGCAGGAGGTGGCTGCCTGCATATTATTTCATTGGCCTGAAAGAAACATCTGATTAAATGTGTGGTGAGAGTTCATCTTCTTTAAATGGCGCCCTTTGAATTAGTCTGGGCAAACTTAGCCCAAAGTTTGTTTGAAGGTAACTGGTATGTCACGCAAAGCGAGTATGCTGGAATGCAATAATGCAGGCTGAAGCTGGGGAGGCGCGTTCATATTTGGAAGGCTGCAAAAACCAGACAGAGAGCAGACTCACTCAGATTTCATTATAGAGCTGGTGAACGAGGAGTGAACAATACCATGTTGCTCGTACAGCCACTCAGGGCTTTCACTGATATTCATTATTCACTCCTGTCACTCAGAGAGCAGGAAGATGCTGTCTTCGATAGAGGCAATGCTCCAAAGTGAATGTGAACTTCTGCTGGTTCCGGGTTGTTTATCAACTTCCCCCGGCCCTCCTATTCTTGAATACACCATGCTACTAGATTTTCACGTTCACATCCTATGTGCGAGTGAAAAGCAATCTCTAACATAAATATGCAATTCATCTAAAGCATAGCAACATAAGGCTGAAGAACAACAATGTATTTTTCTAGCAACGCAGGTGTTAAAGACAAAACTCCAACCCTAATCCAGCCCTCATGCAGAAGCGGAGGTGTTCAGACCACCCAAATTTAGCCACCCAATTTGGCTGGTTAAACGAGCCACCTGGGTTCTCCAGGTTCCCCCTGGAGTCAATGGAAAAATGAGGGGAGAGAGACTCACTTCCAGGAGCAATTCAGTAAGCCTGTGTCAGGCTTCTCTTCTGAATTGCCTCTAGGAGAGCTTCTCTATTAAGGAAATTCAAGGAGGCAAGCCAGGTAACTAAACCAGCTAGGCTGGGTTCCTAAATTCAGTGCCTTTGAAGTCCTTCTTGTGCTGTAGAAAACAGTGTCACGTACCTTTACATCTGTACACTGTATCCCATGAAGCTATAAAAAAAGTTCATTTACCCTGCTTGGCTCTAGATTTTGTGTCCCCATATTTCCAGAATTCTTTGTCCCTCTTTCCTTGGACCCCAAGCAGCCCACAGGCCACCTGCTTGGGAGCCTGGAGATACCATTCGCACACAGTTTAAGTGCTGTCTAGTAGTAGAGGAAATTTGTTTTTATTCTGTTCTTTGTCTTTATGTCTTTCTACAGAATGATACTGTGGTATTCCATAATAAAAACATTTATAGCTGTAATTGTCTGGCATCATGGAGCAGTTTGGAAATCTCCCCATCAGACAGGAGTCTGCTGGAAAGAGTCAATTGGTAGAACTGACATGCTCTGTTGAAGCAGGTCAATTTTTTTGCTGTTGTAAAGGAAGCCAGGCACAGCAAGTAGTCTCCTGGCTCATCAGCAGGTCAGCCAGCAGGCAGACAGGTCCTGAAAGACTTTGTCTGTTTTGCCAGAACCACCAGGATACCAGCTTATCACTGTGACACTGAACATAGCAGCTCCTCAGGATTTATCACAAAGTGAAAAATCTTATTCTGGTCAGTTCTGAGTTACATAGGCTGGGTGGTATTGTTTTTTTCTTTTTCCCCCTTGTCCTTCTTTCCTACTACAAGGAAAACCAGTTTGTCTAAGGATCTGTTGTTATGGTTTGTTTTGTTTTCCCTCCTCCTTGTTCTAGTGCCTCAATTATTTCCGATCTGTGTGTTTATTGTTTGGAAGAGAACTCGCTTTCCTGCTCTTTCACCCGATATTTCCTCTCAGAAGGTCTGTCTTTCTGGCACTTCGAGAATGTGATTTCAGCTCCAGCCTTGCCAACAGATGAGCTGCAGGCAGCTGCTGCTAACTCCACTGCTCCCAGTTTTGCAGTATGTGCTCAGACACAGCAAGGAAGGGACGAACCAAGCATATATTTTAGATATATTTTCATACTCCAAAAACAATTTTATAAGGCTGAATCAGGTAAGCGAAAAGGACATGACAGGGACAGGATGGCAGAGCAGCTGAAGTAGTTGGCTCTGGAGCCAGAGAACCAAGACACTGCAGGCACATCCCACTGGAAAGTGTCACTATTTCATCCAGTCTGGGGAATCAGAGTCAGCCTGGTGTGACAACAACATCCCTCTCCTGTCTGCTGCTTGCTGTGAAGTTGGTGTGCCTTGGCCACAGAAGTATAATGGAGTCATAGGGCTCAAGCAGGGTTTTGTCCTGGGCCAGTGTGACTCTGTTGACAACCAAGGTAAGCCATTATGAATTGAGTTACAGCTTCCCGTGTAGCCCTGAAAAAGGAAAGCTGTCCAGAATGCCTGTATTTTTCTTGAAATCTCTACAAAATGCGTCACTTGGACTTTGAGAGCCCTCCAGAGATGAGAGCAGGAGAAGTGGTGCCATGCTGAGGGCCAAAATATACAAAAGCCCATATTAGATATCATTTCAGTGGAACATAGTCAGTGTTGCTTATCTGAAGGAAGGCAAACTATTTGCCTACCCTTCTGCCGGGGAACCCATCCCTCTGACTGTTATAAATTACGAGAACCAGCTTTATTAGGAGGATCCCAAGTGCGTTTGGGGAGGGGGTCAAATGGCAAACACCCTGGCCCTGTTTTGCCTCTCATCCTGGGCTTTCTCATCTCGTAATGAAATGATTTAAATGTGTGCAGGAAAAGTGTTGACAGCTGTGTATCTGTTATGCCTAGCTTGACATGCAACCTTATTATCTGTGAGATATTATTTTTTGACTGTTTTCTCTCTGCCAGGAATTCAAGGCAAGAAAATCCATTTCAATCTGAATAAAATGACAAGATACCTCACTTTAGTGGAGATCTCATCAGTTCAGCCAGGCAGGCAGTGTTAGAAAATTATACAGGGACAGGTGCCCATAATAGATCAGCTTAGGCTTCTCTGCCTTCAATGCATTTCTAATGATGATGGCGATATTATGTGTGCGTAGAGCACTTTTCAACCAAAAGTCTCCCGCACTTTGCAAACTACATACAACATGTAATGTTACATCTGTGCAACGCTGAAATACTTGCAATTTTTTTATAGCAGCTTTGTTCTAGAAGCCTCAGAAACACCAATGGATTGTTGTTTAAACAGGAGACCTTCCAAAAAAATCCTCTCTGATGCAAGACAAATTCATTGCAATCACATGCTTTCAGAGTCGTGAACCAAGTGTATTCCAGCCTCCATCCCACAAAGCGCTTCAGCACACACCAAACTTGGCAGACATGCACCACCCGGCTGAGTTCAATGCATTAGCTGAAGATAAGCGTGTGCTTAAAGGCTCTCCCGACCAAGACACTAGGAAGCTGTTTCTTAAAGATTCAAACCAGCAGCGAAGAGGGAGGAGAGACAGGGATTCTGTTCATTGGTTCTCAAATTTAAACCTATTGGCTGCTGCTGTAATTAAAGAAAAATGCAACAAATCTTGGCAGGCTAACCCAAGCTTGCTGTGCTGGCTGGAAATACACTTTCATCCTGGAAAGAAATATTCTGAATGCATTAAGGCTTTTGTGTGTCACCCTGCTTGTGTGATGTGAAATGGAGAGCGTGTGCAGAGGCAGGGCTGGCAGCAGGTAGCTGGGTTTTAAATCTCCTGCTGTTACCCTGCCGTTTCCCCATCATTCCTTTTTTGGCACTGTCTGAGGCATTCCAGAATCAGATTGTTGTTGAAGCCCTGAAGGTAAATCGTCTCAGGTAGGAATGAGTCAGCAGAAGAGAATTTCAGCAGGCCCATCACCCTCCACAGCTTTGCATACATTGCGAACAGGAAGGGTTGGGTCTCCTGAAGGAGCGGTGTTATCCCACCTAAGAGAAAACCCTCAGCAAGGCGACAGGCTCCTCGGGACAGGGTGCTACCTTGTCCTCATAGCACGGGCAGCGGTGCCTCAGCTCAGTGAAACTACAGCCTAATTCCCCATAGACGTGGTAAGCAAGGAGATGACCTCAGCCTTTGTCTGCACCCCGTGCTCCCGGTGTGACTGCAGCTCACGCCGCACACAGGAGCCCTCCGAGGTGTCTGAGGCGGCTGCAATGGTGAAAGGCTGGCGGTGAAGGCACCCGTCCTCTCCCACCGCCTGCACCTGTGCGCTTGCTGCCTCCACTGATGAGCAAACCCAATTAGCACCGGCATGCGGCACCGCAGCCTCTGAAGGTCTGTGTTGAGCGGTGCAGTCGCTGAGGAGGTGCCAATGAAGCGAATTTAGTGCCTGGTTATTTGAGCAGTTACGTGTTTGTTCACTTCTTGTAAACAGGAATAAGAGGATTTCATACGCATTTTTGAAGGACAAACCAGCCAGCCCCAAGATTTTTCCACCTCTTGGAGCAGAAGTGAGGAATATGTCACTGAACGGAAACGGCAAGAAGCTTTCAGTAAGCAGCATGCAGTCCTAGCCTGGGGCTTGGCTGGAGCTTTGGCCTGATGCCTCAACTCCCACCACAGCTGTTGTGATCCTGGAGGATGCTCCTTGGCAAGGTGCTCGCATTGTTTGACACCCATCATGTGCTGGAAGACCAACTCAGCCAACTTCGAGCAGCTACCTTTAAGGAGACATTCCCCTCTTTAGTGTCCCGCATTCCCACGTGAAACCCAGCATGTGGCCAGCCTCTCCCCTCATCTAGTCTTCAGGTATGCCTCTCTCTGAAAAAAACTTGGTCCCTGTTGTTCAACATTTCTGAGCATAGGAATGGATGTAACTTCACAGCTGCACATTTTTCGTAGGTTTGGACTTACGGGAAGTAGTTTTACTTGGACAGAAATACAAAAGTAGTTGGAGTTTGGCTGAGGATAGACACAGTATAAAGCGACTTGGATTTTCTTATAGCACAAAGCTACCCAAGATAAACAGATCTAAAAAAAGCCTGCAAGGAACACAGATATTTTCTCTCTCAAGGCTTCTTCAACACTGAACTTCTAATTAAACAACAAAGGTGCACTGATCAGCTTGTGTCACCCACTAGACACAGCCGATAACTCAGACGCACCCAAACACCAAAACACACACAGATGTAGGAGGCTAAATTTGGAATAGCCTGAGTACAGTTTTTTAGAGTGCTTCACCAGTGCACGTCAAATAAATACTGTTGCCAGGATATGAGTCAAGCATCATTTTTAGCAGGCAAGCTGGGCTGATCAAATGTCTGAAAAAATCAAACTTGCATAGAATTATTTTATGGAACCACATAGGATTAAAACATTAAAGAAAATAATTGGCAAACAGTTAAATCATGAGCAGCATTTCCAACAAAAGTTGGCAATTTTCATGGCTAAACACATGGTGATATTAAAGGCATTGGTTTTACAGGAATGTTTCTAGAAAAATAAAAAGGAGGGGGAAATGAAAAAAGGAACCACAGAGCCTGTACATGAAACTAGAATATAATGTGAAATTTTTCCTATACATGTCAAAGTGTTAAATGATGTGTGAGAACCCCTTAGGTGTTCATGATAGGGAAGCACTCCCAGAAGCATGAGGCATCCAAATACCATTTAAAAATGGAGCTTGTGGCAGGACTGAGTGTGCTCCACTTTGCAGGTATCACAGCTGAGGAGGATGGGCTTGTACCTTAACACTGGGAACTGGCCTTCCTTCCACACCTTTTGGGATAGGGATCAGGTCTTCCTTCTACTCCTGCATTTTCAGAAACAAGAAATGGGGTAATATATGTAAAAGAGAGCTGTAAGTCTCACTAAAGGTGTTTAACATTAACCCTCACATGGTACAGAAGCACTTACAGTAGTCTGGGACTCGAGCTTTGCAGGCATCATCTAGGCAATGGAAAAGCTAACCATGAAGTTACTGACCAGCTGCAGAAATGCATGTATGAAAGTGCCTATATGCTGATATATAGGAAATGTACACTAATTGGTCACAGAACTACTACTGCATTTGGTTTGGCATTAATTTAAATCTCACAAGATGACTTAAATTAAAAAAAAAAAAAAAAGAAAACTTAAGGATGCATCTCTTTGGTGAATACATTTCTCCAGGATATAGTTTAAATTTGTTGTTCTATCTACCTTTTTATTCCCATTGCCGATCCCAGAAAACTCACAGTATTAAATTAATGGATTTTTTAAGTTCTGTTTGAAAGAATGAGGACTGTAAAAAGTTGGCTTTTCTTGGGGCTTATACCAGCACAAAACATGACATCATACTGATTTCATAAGTATTGTTGTATTAGATTATGAGCATCACATCCTCACAGCCAGCAAAATATCTCAAAATATCTGAGAACTTGTTCTGGAGAGAATTCTTCAGAGCTTGATGACTTATACAGATATTCCAAATCTTTCATCACTACTTTTCCTCTTCTCTTTCAAAAATATTCACAATTCTCTGGAAGAAGTATGTAGCAGGTGGGAAAAAAAACCCCAGTGAATCCTTTCCATGATGGACTCGAGCCTTGTCTTCAGCTCAGGGAATTTTAATCTTGCTCGTTATATTATCTACAACTAGATCAACATCTGCAAGTGCTAAAATGGTTCTGGAGAAGTAGATTTACCTGAGAAGTCAGGTGAGGCTTCAAACACTGTTGTACGCATTGCAAAGGCATGGGCTAACTCTGCTTGTGCAGAAGTTCCTTCCTTGACTCCTGCACAGCAAACAGCACTTGTTAAGAGGGCTCCAGAGCCTACAGATCCCCATGTGCCTCCTCTACTATTTGCAGCAGCGTGATTGCCTGTCGAACTGCTATGCCATCTGGAGAACTTGTGGTATGTACATGGTATCCTTCCCTAAGAGTTAGCATGCTTTGCTCGCAGGACACAGGAAGATTTCATAGTAATCTGTGGGCCTTATATTTAATATTAAACACGGATGGTATCTTTTGCACTATTTAAATCTTTTATTTATCACTTTGCAGTACATGCAAATTGCATTTTCTCTTGACTCCTGCTTTCTGGGGCAATACAGAGTGTTTCCACAAAAGCTATGCAGCCATGAGCCACCTGCCAGATTCCCACGTATTATAATATTTTCAGCCAGCTGCTGTGGTAGCTGTTCATGCCAAGGGCAAGAATTCCCCCGCTCCGGTTTTAGCTTTCACGCAGTCCAGAGCCTGCTTTCACCCAGTGCCGAACTGTGAGTGTGCAGTCTGAGTCAGTGAGAGCCAAAATAAAAGGTCGAACTTCACAGAGCCCGTAACCAGTTGGTGGAGCCCGGGTATTGTGTCCCGGTCCCAGTGTCAATTCAATGCATCCCCTTCCTCCCGTCTCTAGTGCATTATCCCGGTCCTTTCCTGGGGGCATTCTAGGCAGAATAGCATGTGTATAGGCATAGCGATCCCAGAGGAGATATTTGGCAGCAAATACTGAAGTGGCTGATTGCTGGGAACTGGTGTTGTACCTCTGGCTGGGCCACTCTTAACCCCAGCTCTGCCAGGGACATGCTGCTGAACAATGTGAGTCAGATTTTTTTACTATTTTAAGTGCTAATAATGTTGTGTTTTATTTTGTCTTATTTTGGTGGGGGTTTTTTGTTTGTTTGGGGTTTTTAATTTTTTTAAATTATTTTTTAAATTTACGAGTGGATGCCAAGTAGGCTTTTCTTAATGTTCCTTTCTGGTGCTTGGCATTTCTGAAAAGTTTGCCGTTTTCTGGTGGACACCTCACTTCCTCATCAGAGTATTCGGAGTTATTTGGGAGTGTTCAGAAAACAGTAGCCTCCTTCCGAGTGACCATTTATTTTGGGTGCCCAGTTCAAAACATATGCTGGGTATGGGGCTTTGATTCTTCAGAAATTCCTGACATTCTCCTCTGGAAGTCAGATGTCTCAGATGGGACATCCAAGATAGTTGGCTGCTTTTCTGGAAAAAAAGTCAGTTGACAGTGGTCCAGGAATATATTTAATCATACTCTTGTCCTCAATACAGACAAAATACCATCACTGCCTGAGGAGCTTGTTTCTGCAGACTGCTGATGCAAAGGAAGATTACTGTCTGTGACTCTGTAGGCACTGTCAGAAAGCATTGTAAACATGCACACAGAGAAGTTTACTTCTCAAAGCCAGTTTGTATCTGAGCAAAGTCATCTTTTGTGCTGAGCTAGCACAGCTTGGTGATTCTTTCCATTTGGGGTCCAACCTCAGGAAAAACACGGTATTCCAGAAAAAGATAAATCCAAGTGGAAGAGGTGGATGAACTGCTCTATGGCAGAAAAAACACTCTGATGAAAATATGCTGTGAAGAAACTCTGAACTTCTGATCAGGAGGTGAAAAACCTAAACTCTTACTGGAGGAGATCTGAGAAAAAAGGATATGCTCATCCATGGAAAAGGTGGAAGTGAAGAAGAGGACTTCTGGGAATAAATGACGTACTGCCACATGTAGCTGGTATTTGGAGAGTCTCTGGTGTTGTAGAGCTGGACTCCCAGCAACACAGCTGGGAGCCGTGAAGAAGAAATGGTAGAGACGTAATGTATTCTGGGAGAGTTTTGCATACAATTTCTTTAGTATCTCTGAATTTTGCAGGCTGTGGAAGATCTGAATGTATAGGGTTCCTGCACATGAAGTTGTGAAGAAAACATAGCACACCTTATGGTTACTGAAAAAAAAATATTTCTGACTGCAGAATCAGAAGATTCATAGTAATAATGCTTCAGTCTTTGATACCATATGTTGAGCTATTCATGGCTAGCCCCTGAAGAATTATAGATTTGATAATGAATCACAATCACATTCCCTCAGACAGCCTTAATTTTGAGCAGAGTCCCTTGCTGCTCTTCAATTGAGGAGAGCAGATAGAGAGATATCACCTACAACTTTACTTGCTTTCTAGGACCTGTAGAATAAGGACATGACTGAGAGGCAAGAGGAGTCGTGGGATAAAGTTGATCCCAGGGCAGATCCAGCTGTTCATTTATCTGTTGATTTTTTCAAAGCCTGAATGGCCAGGTGCTGGACAACTGCTGCCTGTTGAGGGCCTTCTCAGATGGCATAGATTGGGGTTTTGGCACAGCAGGAAAATTTTAAATTTGTTTTGACTGTGGTGAGCAACAGATTCGATGAGTGTGTGTAGTCACAGCAAAACTACACGAAAGGGAGAGATGCCTGTGAAGTAGAAGGGTTAAAGGCCCATCCCTTTTTAAAATAGTGGCTGAAATGGGCAACTTCCCACTTGCTCTTTTGTATTGTTTTGGTGCTGATTGACTCAGAAGTTGACCTGGGTGCTCTGCTGCTCGGCAGAAGAAATACGGGGGAAGTGGCTGTAACAGCTGGACAGGTTTCACATACGTGTTCGTGTTTCGCAAACTCTCATTCCTGTTTTTCAGGCCTTTTCATCTCACTAGATCTCCTTCAGCATTCTCCAGACTGAGCTCTTTGCCACTTCTGCAGCAGCTCTGGAGACATCCTTTCTGTGAAAGCAGCGCAGAGCTAAGGAGGGTTGAGCACTTGGACTGTAAACACATATGGTGTCTTTTTCTTTCTTGGGGGTATGTTAATCCAAACAACCTGTTAAAGACCTGAGACAGTTCTCACGTATTTAATTGGGTGTCTGATTTGGGGTTTGTTTGGGGTTTTTTGCTATGCAAGTCTGAACAACTGGTTCTGATCATTCTCACCTAATTTCCTGTTCATGCTGGTCCTGACTTTTCCTAAGAAGCATGTTTCCCTGGTGAAGAAAGTGGTATTTTGAAGGAAATTCTTCAGAAGGACAGGGGCAAAAACAGGCTGATCATTTGTCTTGATATGCAAAAGGAACCTTCAATGCTACATCTGGAGAAATTCTGTGTGTTTGACTACTTCTTCCATGTGGTATTTCCTTGTGTCCTTCCCTTCATATCTCCCCCAACCTAACTTTGTTTTATTAAATGAATGCCAAACTATTGTGTTCTTCTTGTACAGCCAAAAAAGCAGTGCATGTCCTAATGACTGTATGCCACAAGTGTGATACTTGAATAGAAGAGAATAGAATATTATTTGTATTACATAGGACCAAAACGAGAATACCTTTGAAAGTGAGTACATTTTTCCATCAATTTCCACATCAAACCAAAAATATGTCTCTCTGCTGATGTCATGGCTCATAGTCATGAAAAGCTCATGGCAAACTGAACTGGATTCTTTGGGGAAAGAATGTGTTTAGTCACAGAAAGGTAAGACACCTGCTTTCATCTTGCCAACCTCCAAACACAGATGTTTGTGTAGAGTGGTGCACAAATATGCATAACTGCATTTTAACAGCAGATTTTGGATCCTGTGGCACTCTTACTCACCTTGAGAAAGATTTCACCTCACCAAGAGTCTTGCTAGTTTTGACAGAGCTTTTGGAGTACGGAACTAAAGGACATGAGTAAAGCTAAAAACACAGATTCTTCATCTGTGTTTTGAATGCGCATGGAAGCACAAAATGAACCTCACGGAACAAATCATTAGCACAGGATGATTTAAATTGGAACAGACCCCTGGAGGGTATCTAGCC